>QANU01082569.1:147412-164539 GCA_003254905.1 Nissolia schottii | reverse complement strand
TTTAAAAAGGATATTTTAAATTAACGAGAGTACAAAAACCCATTGCGGTAAAAGCTTTCATCACAACCCTCTTGGTGATCTTGAACGTGCCTATGCATCGAGGTTTAAGCTTCCCTCCCTCATTTGCCAAAATGAACCACCCCCTTCATCGGGGACACCTTCAGGAAGACCTTCTCCCCAACTTAAAACTTCAAGCTACATCGGTGTTGATCGGCCTGAGACTTCTGCCAAGACTGTATTGTTAACACCTTTTCCTTAGTAAGCTTGATCTTATCTATGGTATCTTGGATAATGTTGGGAGCTATAAGCTTTGCCTCGCCTACTTCAAACCAACCAATGGGAGATCTGCAACGTCTCCCATAAATGGCTTCGGATGAGGTCATATTGTTTGATACATATTTTTGTACTATATTTAGGTGGTATCTATATACAGGAAATTGCAGGACCAAACTGACTAAGATAATGAAGAGATTGTACGATCATTATGCACCCTATTGGACAGTTATTCCTGATGAGGAAAAGAGGCGTGTGTATGACGCTTGCAAGGCATATAATTACATTAATTTAATGTGTATAATTATGTATAATTGTTGTGTATATTTTTATGTATATATATTTAATTAATTTTATGTGTAAGAGCATTTCCTTTTTCATGAGGACTATAAAGATATGTACACAACCTTCTAATACAAAGCAAGAAAATGAATGCAAAAATTGTACAAAAAATCAAGGACGAGATGAATAAAAACCCTTTCTCTTTGATGACTCAGGAGATGTTCAATGCCCTGCGCCAAAATTTAGCCACGAAGAAGTTAAAAGACAAATCTAAGAAGGTCAAGGCTTCTAGAAAGTCAGCAAATAGGGGGGACTAATGTACACTAGTCAATCCACGAGGCATAGAATGGTAACATTTTAAATTTGTTAATTTAATTGTTTAGTTTAATTTATTCAAATTAATTTGGTTTAATGATATAATATATATTCAACGAAATACAGACCCGGGACTTGGGCAGACCTCCGTCTGAGTCAGAGGTCCTTTAATATACTCATCTAAAGAAGGGTGAAAAGAGTGAAAAGACTATCTGGGTCGATTTGTGATTTGAGAACACGATGGTAAGTATTAATTTAATTAATAATTAATTACTTCATTGCATATACATTGTAAATTAAATTGTGTTACTAACTATGTGAATTTTTTTTTATTTTACTTATAGACCTCATTCGAATATAGGTTAGATGAGGCAGGATCGCAGCAGACTCAAGGCCTTGGCAAGGATGAAAGTGGAGCTGATGACGTTCCAGAAATTGATAAGGACGCATTATGGTTAGAGGTCACCAGCGGTACAAATAGAAATCGCATATATGGTTGGGGTACCATTCTTCTTACGATAATTAAGAGAGGGGGAGAGGATAGTCGACTGCTAGCACTAGTTCTAGATCCGCCGCCATGCCCATTGAGGATGACATCTACCACATTGTTCACAGCCTCAATGCTAAGCTCCACACCCAAGCCATGTAGCTACAACAGGAGGTGACCTGCCTTCAGCTAGAAGAAAAAAGTGGCTTTTAATCTCTCCCACATATGGTCATATCCACAAGTAGGCAGATCATCACAACTGCTCGACTTCTCCTTCTCTAACAGCTTGGAGGATGAAGGTGACGACGAGCATATTCTCAACACTCCTCGTCCTAGTAACCACGACACCGATGATGGCTAGGATTCGATGAGCCCCGGATACACCCCAACCCTAGCCCACCTCATTGTAGTGACAGCCACTTTTGATTTGATATGTTTTTAATATTTTTTAAATGCAATGGAAATTGAATTTTAATATTAGTTATGTTATTTACAATTATGGATTTTAAATCATTTTTTTAAAAAAAATTTATACATTTCTGGCGAATATTTCCGTCGGTAACGTATATAACATTATTATATTACACCTATTTATCGGCGGAAATATTCGTTGGTAACATTTCTAAAAGGCGTGGTTCCTGTGATGAGATACCACCAGATATATCTACCGGTAACAATCGGCGGATACAAAATCCGATGATAACTAGTTACCGACGACTTAAATACCGTCAAATATTTTTGGACACAAAATTTACCACTAAATCTGCCGATATATGACGTTTTTCTAGTAGTAATCCATGACATCTTGTGTGTCCAAAGAAACCAAAATGATGATCAGCATAGGGGAAGAGACAAGGCTGCGATAACTGGCGCACAACGGCGAAGGAACAAAGTGCACAACGGCAAGGAATGAGCACACGATGGCGATGGGACGAAACTCACTATGGTGAGAAGGACATAGGGGGTTGGTTTGCGGTCATGAGGACCATGTGGGTCGCTCAACGGTGCGATCCGAGTCTACTAGTTTTTTTTTTTCTTCCGAAAGTTACACATTTATAAGTTTTTCAATATTTGTTACTAGTGGTTATTGACAAGAACTCCATGTCTATCAAGTATTTATATGGTAACTGCTTGTAGGTATAATAAATAAAAATGGTGACTGCTAAGAGAGTGCGTGAAGATAATTTTTTTTATTATATATTTTTATTTTTCTATGATAAGTTTGGAATTGAAAAACTATTAAATATAATGAATAGAAACCAAAATGACGATTACTTTTATTATTCTTTTTATATAATAATATATATTTTAACAGAGACCGATTGGGAATGTGTGTATACATACACACATATATATAAAAGAACTTAATTGTATATGTCAATATGAGTGTAAGCTACCATCTTCATCATTTGCAGATCAATAGTATCCTACATCATCTTCTAGAATTACGTTGGTAGTATTTATTCACATTTTTAATTGCTTATAATGTATCTCTATCAATTTATGTGTTTAATAATTTGAATTAATTGTGTACCACAATATAGCCTTTACAACAGCAAGCCAATTGACTTGGGTGGCGACTTCACTTGCTGACCGAGTCGACCAAGTTAACCTCGCTGTCAAGAACATATAAAAATTTTAATCTTAAAAATCCTTTATAATAGCGAAACAAAAAAAAAAAAGATTAAAACAAACATTTATAGATCTACTAGTATTATTTTATTATTTGACTTTTCTTCTTCTCTCTCTTTGTTTTGTAATTGAAGGTGTCCCTACTTATATCCCTTCTTGGACCTGTTCTTCTTGTATAGTAAGTTTTGGTCAGTCTTCCTCACAAGTCAACAAACGAAACGACCGCGACAAACAAATATTTTTCCTAGAGTATATATGGGTTTAAGACCAATTTGTCGTGTGTTGGCATAGTAGGGTAGAAGCACGTACAGCATACGGATTTCGGTTCAATTCTTTAAAAATAAAACACTAGTCGAAAAGATAAATTTTAGTCCATAAAAAAAAAATTTAGTCTTTTTCCTTAATAATAGAAATGGAGAATATCTAACCTTGGTTAAAAAAAAAAGACTCGATTTTGTTAAGTTAGTAATCACAATTTAAATAAGTGTACGTGTTTTAAATATACAAGAGAGTAATCAACCATTTATTTTCGTCAATATTGTTGATTGATTCTCATCTAACTTCACATTCAATACTTACATCATTGAAATTAATTATTGAAGCTGCAATTATCTCGCATCTATTTAGAGAAAATGATTAAAAAAGATTTAGAGATTGATAGTTTACATGAAAATATAGTCTTTGATAAAACACTATAATATTGTTTCATCCATATTCCCGACCTCATTTAATGAAAGAAAAAAAAGGTTCCGTCGTTGTCATGGTTGTCATCATGCATCAATTTGATTGAGTGCCTAACGGTTTAGTTAGAGTGTCCAAATTAGTTGACCCATTGACACATTATTTGGGTAGAAAGGAAAGGAGAGGACATATTCCCCAGCAAATTCTTAACTTGAGTATCACATTGCGATGCCTATAAAAGAGTAAAACCCATGTTCATCTTCTCAACTGTTATTTTGTGTGTGATATATATTATAATCAATCGTGTGGCAATATGAAACAGAAAGCCCTATTTCTATCAATTGTTGTTGTTGTTGTTGCAATAACAGGAGCAGGTGCAGATGATGATCAAGCCCTTGATGGATGCCAAAGAACTTGTGGAAATGTTCCAATTCGGTATCCATTTGGACTAGCAAATTCAACTTCTACAACCGGAAAGAACTGTTCCTTGCAAAATCGATTCAGCCTTATTTGCAACGACTCTACTTTACTTAGGGGTAACATCCCTGTTTTAGACATAAACATCCTCAAAGGTCAGGTAGAGATGATGCTCTTCGTCTCTAGTGTTTGTTACGACAGTAGTTCCGGTTCCGACGCAACGTCCGGTGATGAAGTCACGCTCACAATTATTGTCCTTGAATCCAAACAAATCTCCTTTGTCCCAAAATTTGAGGGAAAAAACCTAATTAACATTTTTTTTCTTAATTAAGTTTTTAAAATATTTGTCTAATTCATGTGTGGCGTTAGCTTTAATTATTTTCTCAGTAAAAATTGAATTTATTCCTTATTAAATTATCGATAGGTTAGTTTGGTTTCTAACAAAAAAAAATCCTAATTTAGTCTCTGTCATTTTTAAATATGAGCCAAGTAAACTACCTTTGTCTATAACCACACTTTGTAAATGCATATTTAGAAGTGTAGAGAAGGAGGGAAAGTAACGATAACGTCATTGATATGTTAAACTATATGTTTAACCACACTTAAGTATGGAAAGACTAATTTGACCTATATTTAAAAATGACTGAGACTGAATTGAACTTTCTCTTTTGTTAGAGACTAAATTAACATATCGATGATATGACAGGAACCAAATTAGACTTTTACTCTTATTTTTTTCTTAATAATATCTTTAATTTAATTGTAGTTGTTAAATATATACATAAAATATTTTTTTTCTAAATAAAAACATTTTTGTCTATTCAAATACCATTTTTTTATTACTTTCAGTAACATTTACTATCTTTTGCTTAATTTCGGCTTATTTTGAAAGGCAGGCAGTAGTGAGAACATTGATGATGGGAATTGTTCCGGGATTGGGTGTTGCCAAGTGGACATTCCAAATGGAATGAGGAACATCTCTCTTCAGGCGTATAGCTTTCAGAATTTCAATAGTTGTTTGGAGTTCAATAAATGCGGCTACTCGTTTGTTGTGAAGAATAGGAATTACACATTTTCTAGGAAACATTTGGAAAAAATTGCCGTTTGACAGTCTCCCCGTGGTGTTTGATTGGACCATTTGGAATGAGACGTGTGATGGTTCAACGAGAAAAGGGAACAATGTATGCCAGGGAAATAGCATTTGTGTAGACTCACACACTCTGCATGGTTACCGATGTCAGTGCAAATCAGGTTATGAAGGAAACCCTTACCATCCTGATGGTTGCAGAGGTAATTGATTTCATTAAACATTAACCTACTCACTCCGTTGATTCATATAATTCACTTTTGATTTTTAAATTTTTAAATATACTTTAAAATTAATTTATCTCGATGTGGATAAAATTGCATATAAATACATTAATTTAATGCGGTATCTTAAAATTAAAAGTGACTCATATAAGTGAACGAAATAAGTGCATATAATTTTCTTAATATGACTTCTTTGCGTATAAAATTTGAGTTCTAAAAACACATATCTTTACCTCTAAAGTATTTGAGTCTTTTTAACTGGTCATGTGGTCACATTTTTATTCTTTATTTACTCTTATTATCTCTTAATCACATGCACAAAGAGAAAAGTTATTTTTTAAAGTTATATTTTGCAAAACAGTTTTCATGCTCAAACTCTCTACTTTCGTACCTGCACCCTACTAGTATATATATAAAAAGATTAATTTTAATATATTGTAAATATAAATTAAGTTTGAACTTGTGCGAAAAAAGAGTTCTTGTTTATTAAACCCTTAACTCTAATTAATATACACGAATTTACCACTTATTTATCCCTAAATTTCAAGTCTTCATGGGATATCTCAAAAATAATTTCAAGTTCTGTTTTATGTATGTGACATTTTTTTAGAGGATGTAAGTGACATTTCTTAATAAGTCAGGTTCTAAACGAATATATACTTCATATATAGTCTCAAAAATAACTATTTATTTAACTAAATTTCTATTTGAAAAGGAAAATTAATTAGAAAAATAAAGTAATTGCAAAACCTTACAGATTAAACATTTAGCCTACTGCTTGCTTCAATTATTAAATAGAGAAAAAAAAATAAAAAAAAATAACCAAAATAATTATTGAGTAACTCAATCTATGATCGCTCTTACTCTACCAAAAATAAAATAAAAATTAATAAGCTTATATGTTCAGTTTGAACTTGTGCAAAACAGTAGCTCTTGTTTGACAATTTTTTATTTGTTATGATCGGACAGACGTTGACGAATGTAAGACGGGAAATCATACATGCATGAGTAACAATAATTGTTTCAATACATATGGATCCTACCAATGCTTTTGTCCTAAGGGACAATCTGGAAATGGAACAACGGTAGATAAGTGCTACCAAAAAAGCGTTCTTCTCAAAATTGTCATTGGTAAGAAACTTAACACACACACATATTTATTATATATAATTTTTCATCTTAGTGCATGATATTCTCATTTAGTTTAGACTTCGCTTTGAAGAAAAATTCAAGAATTGTGTCCAACGTATATTTTGAATGTAGGTGGAAGTGCGGGATTTATTGTCTTTTTTGTGGCGGCTTCATTGTTATTTCTGATATACCAAAAAAGGAAACTCGTCAAACTGAAAGAGAAATTCTTTAAGCAAAATGGTGGGTTAATTTTGCTAAATAAGCTCTCTTCAAGAGGAGAGTCCCCTCAAACTGCTAAGATTTTCACAGCGGGGGAACTTAAAAAGGCTACCAACAACTATGACGAAAGTTTAATCATTGGTAGAGGAGGTTATGGTACAGTTTTCAAAGGATTCTTATCAGATAACAGAATTGTTGCGGTTAAGAAGTCAAAAATAGTTGATGAGAGCCAAATCGAGCAATTCATTAACGAGGTGGTTGTTCTGTCCCAAATCAATCACAGGAATGTGGTGAAATTTTTGGGTTGTTGTTTAGAGACAGAAGTTCCTCTACTGGTTTATGAATTTGTTAACAATGGCACCCTTTCTGATTTTATCCACAACGAAAGCAAGGCAAATGATGTCACTTGGAAAAATCGTCTAAGGATAGCAGTAGAGGCAGCAGGAGCATTGGCATATCTGCACTCATCTGCCTCCATACCCATTGTCCATAGAGATGTCAAGAGTGCCAACATTCTCCTAGATAGCACCTACACGGCCAAAGTGTCTGATTTTGGAGCTTCAAGATTGGTTCCACTTGATCAAATTGCAATGGTGACAATGGTGCAAGGCACCCTCGGGTACTTGGACCCTGAGTACATGCAAACAAGCCAACTAACTGAGAAAAGTGATGTTTATAGCTTTGGGGTAGTGCTGGTAGAGCTTCTAACAGGTGAGAAGCCTCTTTCTTATGACAGGTCAGAAGAGAAAAGATGTCTTGCTATCTACTTCCTATCCTGCTTGAAAGAGGATCGCTTGTTTGAAATTCTTGAAGTTGGAAATTTTAATGAAGAAAATAAGCAGGAGATTGAGGAGGTTGCTATTCTTGCAGCAAAGTGCTTGAGACTTAATGGGGAGGAGAGACCTAGCATGAAGGAAGTGGCAACAGAATTGGAAGGAATAATGCTAACACAGAAGCACCCTTGGAACAAGGCAGACAAAAATATAGAAGAGACTCAATACTTAATTCCTAAGTCACCATCCAGACTATATGAATATGGTGATAGCAGTAGCCATCAAAACACCGTGTATGACAGCATCGGGGATGAAGCTCTTATTGCCTTTGATGATGGCAGATGATTATGGTGGGGCAGCATACAATTCCACATTATTCTAAATAAAAGTGGTGTCAAACTCTCTTCTATGATCTTTATGAACAATCCAATAACATTTTGTTGATTTCATGTACTACCTCCATTCTCAAATATCTATGTAGTTTTAATTATACAGAAGTATTAAAATCATGATTGAAAAATCTCTAAATCAGGAAAGTTTAATGGTACTCTACAATTATTCTATGTCATTAGACCATGTCTTTCTATCCTGACCTACATGGATCATCCAGGAATCACTGAATGCTCTGGGTGCAGCTTGACATGCTTTTTTTTTAAGTGGACTTGAGTCATCATGGGCCAAGATAAACAGCGGCTCAATCTCTCTTAAGATTAGTTCGTAACAACGATGAATTATTAAATAGCTTGTGGCAAGACCTAAATAGGGGATATATATATATATATATATATATAATGTAAATATGTCATTTGAAAAAGAGAGTGGAAGTAAAATCATCTTAATTATAGGTTATAACTCAAATTTGATATTCCAAATAAAAGTTTCTCAGAAACCTTCTCTTAAAGTCAAATTCAAACCATTATATCTCGAGACGACTTTGCCAAAGTACACATCGCTCGGGTTCCTGAGAAGACCGACTGTGTATACGCCTTATGCTAAAAATTTGGATTTCTGTTCAAACATGACGATATCCTCAATAATTCGCGAAGGAAATTAGTTTTAAGGTAAATAAATTAGGCACAAGAAGTAAATGCAGAATAAACGAAAGAAATGATTCAAACGAATGCTTACAGCTTGGCCAGAACCTAAGCTTCCTTCCAATGAATATAAGGACTTTGTGACATTGAGATAGATTTCAACGACCGACTATGATGAAATTTTTCTTCACATGAATTCGAGATCCATTACAATTAGCGATTTCAAGCAGAAAAAATAAACAGAAAATTGAGATAGATTGAAGAAAATCGAAGCATTGATTAAATGAGATTCATAGAAAAATCAAATCGAAAAAATGAAAGCATCAAATGAAGAGGAAATGAAACTCGCAAACTTCGCTCCAAGCGAGCTAGGAAGAGATCCAAGCAAGTTTCAACAAAGGAACAAAAATGGTTGATTATATTATATCATCTAATTTGTGTAACAATTATATGCCTTTTCTAAGTTTCTACTTTTTTTTTTGTTTAATTATAATGTACATTACAAGAAATGGAGTTAAAAAATGGGAAAAAGAAAGAAAGTATGACTTAATTAGGTGTGAGGAATGAGTTCTAAAATTTGAGGAAAAATATTAAGACAAGAATATGAAAATCAAAAAAGGAGACAAATAGTTCAATTATAATATAGTTAAGATATTTTTTTTACACTCTTAATTAATACAAAATAATAATAATAATGATGATAGTAGTAATAATAATAATAATAATAATAATGGTGGTGGTGGTGGTGGTGAAAGCGAGGGTAGTAGTGGTAATTAAGGTAGAGATAGTGGTGGCAGTATGGTGTGGTGGCGGCGATGGTGGTGGTGCTCCCGAACAAATAAATTTGCAAGAAAAGTTGCAGCAAAGAAACTTTACAGCTAAATCAGCAACAAATAAATTTGTAACTAAATTGTGGTAAATTATTAGCTAGAAAATCTACAGCAAAGCAAACACTTAGCCAAATTCAAAACAAAAAAGTTTGTAGCTAAATCTACAACAAACTATTCACAAGAAAATCTACAACAAAACAAACTCGCAGCTAAATCAACAAGAAAATTCTCAAGAAAACTTGCAGCAAACTAGTTTACAAGAAAATTCGCAACAAAATAAATTCACAAGAAATTACGCAGCAAAATTACTTCGCAACAAAATCAGTGGCAAAGTAGTTTGCAAGAAATTTCGCAACAAGAAAATTCATAGCAAAATTCGCATGAAACGAAAGTCGCAGCTAAATCCACAGCAAACATTTGCAAGTAAGTTCGCATATAATATTTCCTATGGATTTAGCTATGAAAATAGTGTTGATCGAACCTTTTGAAATTTTTTTCTTCGGCTCCCTACAAAATTATTTGTAGATTTTTTACCTGTGAAATAATTTGCAACAAAATTTGCAGCTAAATATTTTCACCTTTTTGGAGAAAATCTTAGTTGTGAGTTTTGCTATAAATTTTGTAATTCATGGCAAAATGTCTATTGCATTGGTCAAAGAAGAAATTTTGCAGTAAAATTCATAGGTATTACTTACAAAAAAAATTTGCTAACAAATTTTCACAACTGATTCACAGTTTTTTAGTAGTGCACAGAAGAACACTTTGTCCTTCCCTTTCCACTCAAACCCCACAATTGTTGTCCCTCACCTCATGATTCTCTTTTTATTGAACTAAGAGTGATTGTATGAAATGAATCAATTACTTACAGATTAACTCAACTTTACAACTTATATACAAGTAATTGTAACAAATTGTAACTAACTATCTCACTGCACACTAACAAACTATTAGAAGAAATAATAATTGGCTTCTAATTTATAGAAGTAATGACTAGCTTCTATATTCCCCCACAATATTAGATGTGTAAGATGTTTTCACATTCATCTTGTACAACAAATAACGAAAGGGAGTAATGGGTCTGCCAAATGATATTGCGAGAGGACATGAGTCAATATGAGGAATTCGTCGACCAAAAGATCAATTTTTATTTATTTTTTCATTTTTAAGTGATAAGTGGGATTCGAGGCTATGTGGATTGCATCTTGGCTTTCACAACAGTCTAATGCAACGAATATCAAAGTCAATGAGGAGAGAACGCATCCAAAGGAGACGAGCGTGAAATTGACTCTTGTTTCTTAGACTTACATGAAACCAATTCATTACCGAGGAATACACACAGCTTGAAGATAGAATGACGAGTGGCAGAACGTGTAGCCTAGTTGGCATTGGCATATGCATAGAGATGAAGGGTGATTGCATTAGGTGCTCAAGGTAGAGCAAATGCCTGATAAGATGCCGGTATTCGGTGATTTCAGGAAGTAATTAAGTCACCATTCTCAAGATTGAGCTTGGTAGAAGAGATAGCTTAGCAACTAAGAACCCAGTGTCCTCCAACAATGAGAGAGAGCATACTTCTATTGACAAATCCTGATTGTGAGTTATTTCTAAACCGAGGAAATCCTTAAAACTGAACTTGCTTTCGATGAAAGCCTTGGCTTGTTCAAGGAGGGAGAAGCTCGAACCCACAATGATAATGTCATCCACGTACACTAGGAAGGAAATAAAGAAGTCACCTTGGCCTTTGAAGAACAAACAATAATCTTTCTTTGATTGGAAAAACCAAATTAACTCAAGTATGGAGAAGGAAAATGTGGAAAACCATTGTCGTGAACCTGTTGGTATCATTTTCATTAGTTTTATATTAATATCCCTTAAACAACTTTTTTAATAGCTGTGTTAAATTATTTAATATGTTTTAAAAATTAATTATTTAATTTTTTTTTAAAATATGTTATTTCAAATCAAGGTCATACTTTCATTGGTACATCTTTTTTTGTTTTACAATCAAACTCATATTTTGAAACATTATTGAAAAAATTGTTTTATATTAACAATGATAAAAATATTACTTATGTTGTTCCGACTCCTAACTCAATAATAAAAGAAAAACCAAACAAACTCCTTACTTAAATCTAATGATAAATTTGAATAAAAAATTAGAGTGAAAGTTTTTCTACATTAAACAACCCATGACGTCGTTGTAGCAATTAAAATAAAAATTAGAAATTAGAAATTCAATTTCATTAAAACTATAATAAAATTTAAAGCAAACTATACATATTATGTAATTTAAAATAAATATAACTAAAATTCATTTGGAAATATGAATAAATTAGGAAAATGCTCATTTTAGTTCCTAAAAGTGTAATCCCAAGTCACTGTTGACCTTGAAATTTAAAATCTAAATTTTTAATCCTTAAAGTTGTAAGTTGCAAGTTAAATTAGTCCCTTAATTTATTATCATTACTGTATTGTCATGTTTTCCCTCATTTTTCGCATTAAATGACAATGGGATAACAACAGAGACCGGCAACACTAAAGGTTTAAAATACTACTGTGACAACACTTGAAGCTATAAATCTTAGTTGTTATTACAACTTCATTTACCACCATAATTACTCTGGCGACCTCATTTGCAATTGAAAGCGACGATAGATCAAAAGGTAGAGAAAATCATAAACCCAAATAATATCTGCACACGTATTAATGATTTTCTCATGTTCAATTAATTGGAGAATTAATTGAACTAGAACACTTATATCATTGCAATCCCGCTGAAGGGTCTTGAATCACAATATACAAGTCTCTCACTTGATAGAGAAAAATAATAATACTAATACTGAAAAATTACTTACAGTATATATAAAATATAATTTAATTATTTTTCTTTATCACACAATGATTATGTCAAATAAAGTCACACCGAAGGGTATGCCTATTATTTACACAAACCAACAATATTCGCAATCCATTAAAAATAATAACAACAACAATAATAATAAATTTTATTTAACAAGGATTAATTTCACCAAAAGTGAAAAATTAATGAAATTTTCATATTTCTACAAAATTTTCAATGAAGTTCTCTCATGCAATGTAATTCCTTTGGGGAATCTCAATATTATAGTGCATGTGCAGAGTCTTCTCACAAGCATTATTAATACAATTCTCAATATCACACAATAACAAAATTGAGATATTTATAGTGGGTAAACACTCAGCCAAAAAAGGAGCACATAACATTATTTAATAAATGATAATTAGTGAGCAAAGCTCCTTAAAAAACACAATGTGGCTAGTCAAACAAAGCATAGAGATATTGTCAATATTAAAATAATTTCTCCATGACAAAAAATATTTTACCCAAAAAGAATAGCATTTTGACGACAACAGAATTTTACTATAAGCAGCGGAAGCATAAATAATTTCACAATTATTGTAAATAGTATTTTATTACAATTGTCAAAGTGTTATATATATATATATATATATATATATATATCACAATAACCACTCCCAAAGTCAATATTTTCAAATTCTAAACATGTTTTAATGCATTTAATTAATCTGAAATTAACCTCAAATTTAATAGTGATTTATGCAATTCACACAATAATTCAACATTCTCCCACTTGAATTGCATAAATCATAATATCAACATGTTATGAAAAACACTATTTCAGATTAACATGAGAGTGTATAAAATTGTCATGTTACACACATATATATGTACACACACATCACAACTCGTAAACCAACATTTCACTAAACCCGAAATTGCAACATCTCAAGAAACAAGAAATTTAATATACAATTTTATATTTGCAAATAAGAATCAAAATTATTCTGATTCTTATAAATCATAAAATCTGATAATAGACAAATTATGAGAAACAACAAAATTGCCATAAATTTCAACAAAATATTTTCCAACTCGAAATACAATAAGATATCTCATAATTTTATAACATTATTAAATTTGAAAACTCAAAAACAAATAGTTCCAAAACACCAAAGTAAATAAAAGTTAACAAAATATTATTTTAGAACTTGGAATATGAGACAAACAAAATCACAAATTCTTTAATAATTTTGAATGATAGCAAAGTTGGGCTATTTGAACTTTCCACAAAAATTGTTCTCAAAACAATTATCTTTATACGAATTCCATGTCAATTAATCCAGGTAACCAAAAAAATAAAAGGTACCCAAATTGAGATTTTGTAGGGTTCATGCATAAGTAAAGATGATTTCCCAGTTCATATCAGACACCCAATCTCACAACACAGCCACAATATGAAGTTAAATTGGCTTTTATACCTATGGGAATCAAACAATATAAACAATAATCTCAAATTTATATTCCTACAGAAAATGTTGAGCTTTTAACCATAACATTATATCCTTAAAGTTAATATTGAGAGGATACTGAAAACCTTAGGGATATAACTGACCATTCACCAAGAATTATATTAACAAAACAAACCGAAGGGTAAGTTTAATATTAATATAAATCTTAATACAACAATTGAAATAACAGTATACAATAGAATGATGTCCTAACATAATCCGTCCCGCGAAGGCAAGTCCACAATTATGTGAGACATCCAATAGTCTTTTCCAAAACAAATATATTTTATCACAGTTCGTCTTGCGAAGGCGAGCTCTCAACCATGCAAAATATCCAACAATATTTATCTAGATACACATATATCATAAATTCTCAAAGAAACATTGTTGCATTTCTCCAAAATAAAATGTGGCTCATCCATATTCAAAACAAAACCAAATGTTTTGACAAAAACAAAAAAGGATAGTGGCTTATTCCGCAAAACAGCAAAGTCATAAGCAGAAAATATAATGGCTCATTGTCCTTTATCAGCCCAATCCGAAACCAATGCCCATTTAGTCTTCATTAGTAAATGGAAACAGTGCTATAATTTTTATGGGAGATAAAATTAAAATTACCTTCTTGTTAGAAAAGGCTCATATAGTTAACCTTCACCAAATCACGACAAATAATTAATTGTCCAAAATAAATAAATAAATTGACCTGCAGCCCATATCATGGTTAACCAATAACAACCTTCACCAAATCAGAATTTCATGGCACATATTAGCCCATCCAAATTTTTAACAAAATTTTCCAGAAGAAATAGGCCTATCAAATAAAAACTATAATGCAAAAAAAAATTAGTCCATCACAAAAAAAAAACCGCAGCCCAAAATTGAGAACCAGCAACCACTTTTATCAAGGAAAAGCCCATTTCACGGGTTCAACACGGCCAACATGGGTTCAAACAGAATTCTTTTTTTTTTAGCCAAAAGAACAAAAACAATAACAGCAATTATATACCAATTTTAGAAAAACCTCTTCCTCTTCTCTCTCTGTTTTTCCTCATTCTCTCATCGGCAGATATCAGAGAACAATGGCTTCCGCCCCTTCGATTCCTGGTAAAATTTCTCTTCTCTATTACTTAGATAATTGTTTATATTTCACATGTTATAATTAGATGAAATATTATGATCTATTAATTTCAAGTGCAGCTACAACTCACTTGCAACCTCAGTTGTTATTACCGTCCCTTTTAATGTGATAAATCAATGAAAATGTGACAATACGATAATGATAACAATAGAATGACTAATTTGATATCTACAACTTACAATTTCAAGGATTAAATAGTCAAATTTTAAATTTCAAAAACCAAAGTGACTCAAGCTTATACTTTCAATGATCAAAATGATCATTACCCTGAATAAATTTGAACATCAAAACTATCTTCACAATTAAAATGTTAAATGTTAGCCATAGTATTTTTTTGTCTTTGATTTGATTTTACATTCTTATAGTGGCACAATAAAAAAAAAATTGTATGAATAATACCAATGTTAGGACCATCAAAAATTAAAAACTTAAAGTTGAATACTTGATACAAAGAAACTGCTACAATTTTATCTAGATTCATCCATCACGCAATTGGACAAACAGTTGTTAATAGTTTAACTTTCTCTTCTTTTTTTTTTTTACATATTTAATAGTTTACCTTAGTTTATAAAAAGAAAAAATCAGGTTTGATATGAACTTGATTCAATATCCTAGTACAAATTAGTTAAATTTTTTTAAAATAAAATAAATAATTTTGTTCTTAATATTAATTAATATAGTTATTAAATATAAATTTAGAATATACGAGTGATAATGGATAAAAGTATAACACAAATTTTAAGTAAGAATGTTTTAAGAATTTCGATACAAAATCAATAAAAAGGGGTTGCATTAAAAAATTGGGTGGTGACAATAGCGGCTCGCTAAATTTATATGCCAAACCATAACATTTTTCTTTAAAATTTTCATTTGCTATCTAATGTATAAACGATTGCATTATGTTTTTTTATTTGATTACCATTTTTGACAAGTGAAAACAATTAAATAGGAAACATAATCTTTATTTTATTGGAATAACTTCCCTGTGGTAATGTTGTTCTGGTATATATTTTTCAAAATTTCTTGATTTACTTATAAGTTACCTTTTCTCCATTTAGATTATTGTTAGCTTTTATTTTTTATTATTATTATTTTTACAGTACATGTCTAGAATACGAATCGATAATATGCAATGTTCTTCTTCTCTAAACTATATATACCCACATGTTACGGACTAGGCCTCTCGGCCCATTCCGCGAAAATACTAATACTAGCCTACTAAGTGGCCCGTCCGCATATTGGCCACCCGAGCCCACTAACAGACCTGTCATCTGCCATCCGTAGAACCTCATCAGAAAAGACCCTCTTAACTTCCCCGCGGAAATCCCCGCGGAGTCCACTCCGCATTAAGAAGATCCCGTAACCCCAGCGAGCCTGACTCCGTGATCCTCGGAGACCAACTGAGAATAATCATCGCCAACAGCGAGGAAATCAAGCAACCCACCAAGCATATAAGCACGACCAGTCCACACTTTTACTCTCTTCCTCGAACACCGACTGACTTAGGCATCGGAGTCCTTGCAGGTACCTCGCCCGCCGGTCCAGACGTCCTACGTGGAGCTCCAGAACCCGATTGTACCACTTCCGGTACACCACACAATTTGTCTTTTCTCTTGTCCTATTTATCAATCAAAAATGCTCCATGTACACCCAATATCCATACACCCGTACATACACCACCATTTTATACGGTTTCACTGTTTATTAATACGGACTACAACAGACTTTCCGTATTTAGAAAATACGTAATTCTACGCGCACTCCAATTGCAACAGAATATGATACGTAATGGTTTCTCAACCATATCGCAACAGCATCTTCCATATCCACCTTTGAAACAAAAACACTAGCTCCATGGAATTCAAAATCTTCCATAACCACCTCTGAACCAAAACGCGAGCTCCATGGAAACCATAATCCTCCATGGAAATCAAGGTCGCAAGTGCAATTCCACAATCAAAGCGTATACAATCGTAATCTCATTTAGTTAGTGATCGAAAATGATAATACAAGAATCTGTGGCAATTTTTCGTCATTTTTTGATGAATTCCATGGAGAGTTTTTGATTTGGTGTCGTTGCTGTGAAATTACAGTGTTCTGAAGTTTTATAACACGGAAAATAAAATGTGCAAACTTTATATGGGCGTATGTGCAAACATTAAGTGGACATATGTGCAAACATTATTCACAGGGCCATAGAAATGTTTTTGTTAAGGGAGATGATGTGCATTTTGGCACATTCTCAACATTTCAA
>QANU01082569.1:125396-139076 GCA_003254905.1 Nissolia schottii | reverse complement strand
TAAAACACATATTATGTGCATTTTCTCATAAATCACATAAACATGCAAAAAGGCATAGAACCATCAAGGAATGGTTTTAGTGAGTTTACCCACAAATCTTAACAATCAAAAATATATTTATCCTAATCAAATCATTAGCAACACATCCAAGTTCATTTCATGGCATAAAACACATACACATAAACACACATAACACACATAATCATCCACAAGCTCAAGAGCATTAGGGAGTGAGTAAAAGCCTAAGTTACCCACTTCCAAAGAGTTCTTGGTTGGTGGTGGGAGTGTTGACAAGAAGCCTCCAAAAGTGTTGGAGAACCACTTCCTTGCTTTCTTCAAAACGATGGTTATGTGCTTATGTTCTTGTGAGGAGTGGCTTGAGTTTTCTAGAGAGAACAACGTGAGGATCTTCTCTAGATTTTTAGTGGAAGAAAATGAGAATAAGATGAGGGAATTTGGGGCTTGTGGGTTCGGTTCTTGGGAGGAAAAAATAGTGGAGGAATGCTTGATTTTTGCTTTGGAGACAATGGTGGTTTGGTGGTGTGCTTTGAAGCTTAGTTTGGGGTGTGTTTTTGGGAGAATGTAGAAGATGAAATTCTTGAGATTTTTGGGGAGGAGGAGCTCGTTTTTTGGAGGCTGATTTGTGAGGAATTAATTGATTTTTTTGAAATAAAGAAAAGGTGGTGAATAGTGTAAGGTATGAGCTTAGGTATGGGTGGGTATGGGCATGTGTAAGGAAGGTAAGGTGATGGGAATTTGGAAGCTTGATTTAGGGAATATTTTTGACCCAAAATCCCTTCAAAAACGTGCAGCCCTTCTTCTTGCAGCTGCTGGAATTTCATTTTTTTTCGGTTCCGGCTCGCTCGTGTTTTATTGCTCGCAATGTCAGTGCGTCGCGCACGATTGTCCGAAAAATATTCCGTTTATACCGTCGCGATCCTCTAATTCCCACCTACCTAAGGGTATTAATATTAAAGGTGTTTGTGAAATTTTCCTCCGGGAGATTATTTTCACGGACACTGTTTTGCGTGCCAAAGGTTCATCGGCGAACAACGGCTGTTCGGTTATCTGCCCAATTTTCTACCGCGACACGTTTTATTTCCTAGGGGTATCCTACCTAATAATTTCCCATTTTTATTATCTAATCATGATTAGAAATTAATTTGGCATTTACGTGTACAATTATTTCTCTCGGAAAAATCAGGATGTTACAACAGGCGTCCCGGTGCTTGACGGACACCTGTAATTTACGCTTCCAACCTCTAAAGAGTTCGCAACCGAACTTATTATGTGAAATCTTTGCTAAGAGAAAACTGGGATGTTACAACGACGAGGTCGAAGAGCACAACGAAATCGAAGAGCACGACGAGGTCGAAGAGAACGAAGAGGGTGAAGAGAGCGGAGAGCAATGAACAGTGAAAATTTTCGAGAAAGAGAACGAAGGGTGGGTTCACGTGCGCAGGGGGTGAGAGTGGGCGAGGTAGCACTGGAGGCGGTTATTTAGTGAGACCCACAGTACATTCATACCGGTGTATGTATGGTGTACACTATAAGGGTGTACGTGTAGCATGACTGTTTATCAATATCTTAATTTCCTTCAAATAAACCATTTGTCCCAAAGTGCATTATTGTGTTCTTTTGAAGATTGTTCATCATGCTAAGGCGAAAGAAGTACCATTGTGAACACAATAGTTCTCCGTTCATAGAGGTTTAACTAGGCATAAGAGTAATCACAATTAATGTAGGTATGTATTTACCGGCACGATGTGAATTATGTTTTGTTTACTTTGACTATCAAACAATGTTGGATCACCACATGGTTGATAAGCATGCATGGTTACACCGCTCAGCATGCTGCACAAACGGCTGCACCCGCTCAGTGTCAACCAGCACCTCATCAACATCCCCTTCGAAGGCACACCCTTATGACTGTTACTCAAACTTCCCCCCACGCCTTAAGAATGATGAGATACGTATAATGATCCATAAATAATTTTATATATTATATTTAGATTCAAATATGCTATTTTTACTTTTTATGTTTCTTAGGGTATTATTTGGTATTTTTTAGAATTATTTGGTTTAGAAATTATTATTTGATTAGGACTTTAAATCACGTGGATAATAAATAAATATATCCATATTAAGTGTCTATGGCATAATTTAATTAATAAATTAATATTTAATATGTTTCTTTTTAAACCATTCTTAATTCATATTGTTTTACTCTATTGACATTTTTAGTGTTTTTTCTAAATTTTTTAGCTGAGTTTATATTTTAAGTTCTTAATCAATATATTTTTATAAAGTGATTGGTTGACATTTAAAACTATATGTATATATTTATATTTATTGTTTCATTGTTCAAAATTATATTAAATTACGATAGGTCATAATATTAGTAGAAAAATATTTAATTAATTACATTAAATCCTTTTTATCTCGTCAAAATAACGTCAGCTCCTTTATAGCAAGGACGGACCAAGACAAAGCGTATAGCATGGGTCAAAATTAATGAACTTTATAAAAAAAATATTATAATGTAATAATCAAGAAATATTTTAGGGTTATATATATGTAGTAGAATTTTTTGACTTTCTCCTTAATTTTTTACTCTTACTCAACTTTTTTCTTTGGATCTGAAATTTTGGATCTTCACATTCTTCCCAGTTAAACAATTTCGGTCCCCAAATTAACTGGCTAACTGTACCTTGGAATGTTTTGGAAGGATCAAAGAGGTAGGGGTATAACTTCTTCATCATGTTCTCTACCTCCCAAGTTGCTTCCTCCAAATGACCTTTACCGAGGCCACCTCCTTTGAGCAAAGCTTCTTGACTTGTATGTCTACTATGGCCATGGGTTCTTCTTTGTAGGACATTTCGGGATCTATCCTGACGTCTTGCTGAGTTAAGACATGCTTATCATCGTGGATGTACCGTCTGAGCATCGACACATTAAACACTGGGTGAACTGTTGCCAAACTTGGTGGTAGCGCCAACTTGTAGGCCATTGACCAACCCTCTTGGTGATCTTGAACGTGCCTATGTATCGAGGTTTAAGCTTCCCTCCCTCATTTGCCAAAATGAACACCCCCTTCATTGGGGACACCTTCAGGAAGACCTTCTCCCCAACTTCAAACTTCAAGCTAAATCGGTGTTGATTGGCCTGAGACTTCTGCCAAGACTGTGTTGTTAACAACTTTTCCTTAGTAAGCTTGATCTTATCTATGGTATCTTGGATAATGCTGGGAGCTATAAGCTTTGCCTCGCCTACTGCAAACCAACCAATTAATGGGAGATCTGCAACGTCTCCCATAAATAGCTTCGGATGAGGTCATATTTATTAGAATATATAGTTGATAATTGTAATAGTTAGGATTAGCTAATGGTTTAACTAATTAGTTAGTGGTTGTTAGTGGTTACGAGGAACCTATATATAGGCTTGCTCTACTTGTAGTTAAACACACTTTCTCATTCTATCAATTTCACTTTGCATATTCAGTTTCATTTTCTCTCTTTTCTCTCTTGGTACCATGGATTTCAACATGGTATCAGAGCCATATCATCCACCTTGAAGCTTCCGCATCTCATTTTTTTCTTCTTTGTTTTCCTTCATTTTCTTGCTTTCCAAACACTGTTTCTTTCTTTTATTTTCCAAAAAAAAAAGAAAAAAAAAGAGGGAAACAGAAAAACCAAAATCAAATCTCTGCATTCTTCCTTTCTCTTTGCTCCAAAAAGCAAATTCCGATTCTCTTGCTCTCCTTTACAGTTCTTTCTTCCAGTTCTTTCTATAGTGCTCTTTCTTGATTTATTTTCTCAGAGAAAAAAATCTCTCTCTCTTTGTTTCAAATTGTTCATTCAGAAAACTAGATCTCTCTCTATTTTTCATTTTGTTTTGCCTTCTCATCTGCCATAAGCGCCGCAAGGGACTCGTTAGCGGTTCGAGGAGCACGGTGGCGACATTGTCGTTGTGCGGTCGCACACCGCCACGTGGAGCCGCGTCACCCCGTCCATTTCGCGTCCGGCGCCGACGAGGCCACGGAGCTACGCGACTGGTTTCCAGATCTGATTCCACGGTCCGTTTCTTGCTTCCGCCGAGCTCGCGGAGGTTGAGGTTGACGACGAAGTCTATCAGGTTCTCGGAGACGAAGGGGGATCTTTGTGCCGCATGGTTTCGGTTTCCAGATCTGTTTCTCCCGTTGTTGTTGCCGCTGCTGCGCGAGATCGACCTCACCGGCTCCTGCGTCGACGAAGCCAAGGAGCGCCGCTGCTGTTGCTCGCTTCTTGTTGAATAGACGATGACTTTTGCGTCCTCCGCAATGAGGTGCAGTGATTCGAGGTTCGATTTCATTTTTTTTTCTCAGATCTGCATGGTTGCTGCCGTTGTTGTTGCTATTTGCTCCGTTCATGGCTGAGTTTCTTCAATGAGGTTATTGCTGCTGTAGTTTATTCAATCTTGCTGGATTGTTCATGTTTGAGACTTAGTTTGGATATGAGATCCTTGTTGATGGAGTTTCCTACTTCTTGTTGATGACGCACACAAGGTGTTTGACAAATCGCCTCAATAGATGGTGGTAACATTTCCTTTGTGTAGACATAGTTTGGTTCAGATTCTGATTTCTTGCCGTGACGATTTTGCTTTTGAACATGTCTCTGATTTGAATAATCTGTTGTGATTCAAGCATTGGATGGTGAAATGCTGTTGGTAAACATCATGGAGATGTTTTTGGTGTTATTGGATTCTTGTGGACAATTTAGGTGTGCTTCAAACTTTAGATGGTGGCTTTGGTTTCTGGCTTTGATTCCGCTTTGTTAGCCTACAAATTTTCAGATTTTGTTAGCCTTGTGTGGCTTTGATTCTGATTTGATTAGCCTTGTGGCTTGCATTTGCTCTTATCTTGGGTGGTTAAGCGTTGAAATTCAGCTTCTGCTCTTGATAATTGAGCCTTGTTTGCTTCTGCCGAGTGGGTGGTTAAGCAGTTCCCGTGTTGGGACCATTTGCAACCGGTGTCGTTGAGACGTTGGAAGAAGGTCGAAGGGGCTTCAGTGAAAGTCGAAGACTTCCAGGAACTAGGAACTTCGGTGGTTGCTGTTGATTTTCAATCATTTTCTTAGCGTTGTATTGATCTTTGATTTTTCTTTGTATCGTTGTTTCCAAGCTGGACATGTTAATGCACATGGTCCAGCTTGCGGGGGGGTATTAGAATATATAGTTGATAATTGTAATAGTTAGGATTAGCTAATGGTTTAACTAATTAGTTAGTGGTTGTTAGTGGTTATGAGGAACCTATATATAGGCTTGCTCTACTTGTAGTTAAACACACTTTCTCATTCTATCAATTTCACTTTGCATATTCAGTTTCATTTTCTTTCTTTTCTCTCTTGGTACCATGGATTTCAACAATATTGTTTGATACATATTTTTGTACTATATTTAGGTGGTATCTATATACAGGAAATTGCAGGACCAAACTGACTAAGATAATGAAGAGATTGTACGATCATTATGCACCCTATTGGACAGTTATTCCTGATGAGGAAAAGAGGCGTGCGTATGATGCTTGCAAGGCATATAATTACATTAATTTAATGTGTATAATTATGTATAATTGTTGTGTATATTTTTATGTATATATATTTAATTTATTTTATGTGTAAGAGCATTTCCTCTTTCATGAGGACTATAAAGATATGTACACAACCTTCTAATACAGAACAAGAAAATGAATGTAAAAATTGTACAAAAAGATCAATGACGAGACGAATAAAAACCATTTCTCTTTGATGACTCAGGAGATGTTCAATGCCCTGCGCCAAAATTGAGCCACGAAGAAGTTTAAAGACAAATCTGAGAAGGTCAAGGCTTCTAGAAAGTCAGCAAATGGGGGTTAATTCACACTAGTCAGTCCACGAGGCATAGAATGGTAACATTTTAAATTTGTTAATTTAATTATTCATATTAATTTATTCAAATTCATTTGGTTGAATGATATAATATATATTCAACGAAATGCAGACCCGAGACTTCGGCAGACCTCCCTCTGAGTCAGAGGTCCTTCGATATACTCACTAAAGAAGGATGAGAATGAAAAGACTGTCTGGGTCGATTTGTGGTTTGAGAACACGATGGTAAGTATTAATTTACTTAATAATTAATTACTTCATTACATATATATTGTAAATTAAATTGTGTTACTAACTATGTGATTTTTTTTTTAATTTACTTATAGACGACATTCGAATATAGGTTACGTGAGGCAAGACCGCAGCAGAATCAAAGTCTTGGCAAGGATGAAGGTGGAGCTCACGACGTTTCAGAAATTGATAAGGACGCATTATGGTTATAGGTCACCAGCGGTACAAACAGAAATCACATATATGGTCAGGGTACAATTCTTCTTATGACAATCAGGAGAGGGGGAGGGGAGAGGATAGTCGACTGCTAGCACTAGTTCTAGATCCACTGCCATGCCCATTAAGGATGACATCCGTCAGATTGTTCATAGCCTCAATGTTGAGCTCCACACCCAAGTCATGCAGCTACAGCAGGAGGTGACCTACCTTCAGCTAGAAGACAAAAATGGCTTCCAATCTCTCCCACATGTGGTCATATCTACAAGTAGGGAGATCATCACAACTGCCTGACTTATCCTTCTCTAACAGCTCGGAGGATGAAGGTGACGACGAGCATATTCTCAACATTCCTCGCCCTAGCAACCATGACACCGACGATGGGCAGGATTCGATGAGCCCCGGATACACCCAAACCCTAGCCCACCTCATCGCAGCGGCGACCACTTTTGATTTGATATGTTTTTAATATTTTTTAAATACAATGGAAATTGAATTTTAATATTAGTTATGTTATTTACAATTATGGATTTTTCAAAATCATTTTTTTAAAAATTTATACATTTCCGTTGTCGATAACATAAATAACATTATTATATTACAACTATTTATCGGCAGAAATATCCGTTGGTAACATTTCGAAAAGACATCGTTCCTGTGATGAGATACCGGCAGATATATCTACTGGTAACTATCGGTGGCTAGAAAATCCGATGATAACTAGTTACTAAAAACTTAAATACTGTCAAATATTTTTGGACACAAAATTAGCCATTAAATCTGCCAATATATGAAAATTTTCTAGTAGTGATCCATGACATCTTGTGTGTCCAAAGAAACCAAAATGATGACCTGCATAGGGGAAGAGACGAGGCAACGATAAGTGGCACACAACGACGAATGAACAAAGCACACAACGGCAAGGGATTAGAGCACACGATGGCGATGAGATGAAACTCACTATGGTGACATGAAGGACACAGGATGGCAAGGGGGTTGGTTT
Source organism: Nissolia schottii (assembly GCA_003254905.1). Lineage (NCBI taxonomy): Eukaryota > Viridiplantae > Streptophyta > Magnoliopsida > Fabales > Fabaceae > Nissolia > Nissolia schottii. The sequence goes on along the minus strand of QANU01082569.1, from coordinate 131,723 downwards.
GCGGTCATGAGGACCATGTGGGTGGCTCAACAGCGTGATCTGAGTCTACTAGGTTTTTTTTACTTCTGAAAGTTACACATTTATAAGTTTTTCAATATTTGTTACCAGTGGTTATTGACAAGAACTCCATGTCTATCAAGTATTTATATGGTAGCTGCTTGTCAGTATAATAGATGAAAATGGTGACCGCTAAGAGAGTGCGTGAAAATAACTTTTTTTTATTATATATTTTTATTTTTTATTATATGTTTGGAATTGAAAAACTATTAAATATAATGAATAGAAACCAAAATCACGATTACTTTTACTATTCTCTTTATATAATAATATATATTTTAACAGAGACCGATTGGAAGTATGTGTTGTATACGTCAATATAAGTGTAAGCTACCATCTGCATCATTTGCAGATCAATAGTATCCTCCATCATCTTATAGAATTATGATGGTAGTATTTATTCACATTTTTAATTGCTTATAATGTATTCTCTATCAATTTATGTGTTTAATAATTTGAATTAATTGTGTACCACAATATAGCCTTTACAACAGCAAGCCAATTGACTTGGGTGGCAACTTCACTTGCTGACCGAGTCGACCAAGTTAACCTCGCTGTCAAGAACACATAAAAATTTTAATCTTAAAAATCCTTTACAATAGCGAACCAAAAAAAGATTAAAACTACCATTTATAGATCTACTAGTATCATTTTATTATTTGACTTATATCCCTTCTTGGACCAGTTCTTCTTGTATATTAAGTTTTGGTCAGTCTTCCTCACAAGTCAACAAACGAAACGGCAGCGACAAACAAATATCTTTCCTAGAGTATGGGTTTAAGACGCAATTTGTCATAACGAGTAAGGGTGTTGGCGTAGCAGGGTAGAAGCACATTATTGCATAAGGGTTTCGGTTCAATTCTAAAAAAAAAAAAAACACTAGTTGAAAAGACAAATTTTACTACATAAAAAAAAAAAAGATTAGTCTTTTTCCTTGATAATAGGAATGAAGGATAACTAACTTTGGTAGAAAAAAAAAAAAAAAGAGACTCAATTTTGTTAGGTTAGTAATCACAATTTAAATTAGTGTATGTGTCAACCATTTGTCTTCATCAATATTGTTGATTCATTCTCGTTTAACTTTACATTCAACACTTACATAATTGAAATCAACAATTATTGAAGCTGCAATTATCACGCGTATATTTAGAAAAAATGATTAGAAAAGATTTAGAGATTAATAGTTTACATGAAAACATAGTCCTTAATAGAGTATTGTGATATTGTTTGATCCATATTCCCGACCTCATTTAATGAAAGAAAGTTCGGTTGTTGTCGTGGTTGTCATCATGCATCTATTTGATTGAGTGTCTAAGGGTTTAGTTAGGGTGTACAAATTAGTTTGACCCAGTATTTGGGTAGAAAGGAAAGGAGAGGACATATTCCGCAGCAACTTCTTAACTTGAGTATCACATTGCGATGCCTATAAAAGAGTAAAACCCATGTTCATCTTCTCAACAGTTATTTTGTGAGTGATATATGTTGTAATCAATCGTGTGACATTATGAAACAGAAGGCCCTATTTCTGTCAATTGTTGTTGTTGTTGGAATAATAGGAGCAGGTGCAGATGATGATCAAGCCCTTGATGGATGCCAAAGAACTTGTGGAAATGTTCCAATTCGGTATCCATTTGGACTGGCAAATTCAAATTCTACAACCGGAAAGAGCTGTTCCTTGCAAGATGGATTCAGCCTTATTTGCAGCGGCTCTACTTTATTTATGGGTAACATCCCTGTTTTAGACATAAACATCGCCAAAGGTCAGGTAGAGATGACGCTCTTGGTCGCTAGTGTTTGTTACAACAGTAGTTACGGTTCCAACGCACGGCAAGGTACTGAATACAGGCTCAGAGGAGCTAATCCTTCTCTTACCATACCCAGCAGCGACAACAAGTTCATAAGTGTCGGTTGCGACACTTACGGATACCTCAACACCTTCTACGATGACAGACCGTATTCAACCGGGTGCTTAACAAGATGTTACGGTAATACTCCTATTTTAATAATATGTATCCCTTTTTTTATATTTTATTTTTATGGATGTCGTCCCTTTGAAAACAAGGATATCGTATCACTTTTTTTTAACCCAATCAAATTTATCCATTTGTTTACTTAAACACTATTATAAGTATTATATATATAGTTAAGCCCACTTATTTTTTTTAAATCTATTTCAATATCATTTTTCCCAAATATAACTGGCCTGAAGCCACTAGAATTGATCTAGTGATAAAGAGTTTTTGTAGTATGCATGAGATCTTAAGTTCAAATCTCATTGTAAGCAATGTAATTTTTGAAGTACCAAAAAAATCAAATATTGTCCTTGAATCCAAACAAATCTCCTTGGTCCCAAAATTTGAGGGGGGAAAAACCTAATTAACCTTTTTTTTAATTAAGTTTTTAAAATATTTGTCTAATTCATGTTTGGCGTTAGCATTAATTATTTTCTAAGTAAAGATTTAATTTATTCCTTATTAAATTATCGATAAGTTAATGATTTCTAACAAAAAAAAATCCTAATTTAGTCTCTGTCACTTTTAAATATGGGCCAAGTAAAAATACCTCTGTGCTTAACCACACTTAGTAAATGGACTTAAACACATCTTTAGAAGTGCAAAGAAGGAGGGAAAGTAACACTAATGTCATTGATATGTTAAACTATGCGTTTAACCACACTAATGAAGTATGGCTAAGTATGGAGAGACTAACTTGACCTATATTTAAAAATGACTGAGATTAAATTAAACTTTCTCTTTTGTTAGAGGCGAAATTGACATATGGATGATATGACAGGAACTAAATTAGACTTTTACTCTTATTTTTTTTCTTAATAATATCTTTAATTTAATTGTAGTGGTTAAATATATACATAAAATATATTTTTTTCTAAATAAAAACATTTTTGTCTATTCAAATACCATTTTTTTTAATTACTTTCAGTAACATTTACTTTGTTTTGCTTAATTTGGGCTTATTTTGAAAGGCAGGCAGTAGTGAGAACATTGATGATGGGAATTGTTCCGGGATTGGGTGTTGCCAAGTGGACATTCCAAACGGAATGAGGAGCATGTCTCGTCAGGCGGCTAGCTTTCAGAATTTCAATAGTTGTTTGGAGTTCAATAAATGCAGCTACTCGTTTGTGGTGAAGAATGGGAATTACAGTTTTTCTAGGGACCATTTGGAAAATTTGCCGTTTGAGAGACTCCCCGTGGTGTTTGATTGGACCATTTGGAATGAGACGTGTGTAGATTCAACGAGAAAAGGGGACAATGTATGCAAGGGAAATAGTACTTGTGTAGACTCAGACACTCTGCATGGTTACCGATGTCAATGCAAATCAGGTTATGAAGGAAACCCTTACCATCCTGATGGTTGCAGAGGTAATTGATTCCATTAAACATTAACCTACTCACTCCGCTAATTCATATAATTCACTTTTAATTTTTAGATTTTTAAATTAATTTATCTTGATGTGGATAAAATTGCATATAGATATATTAATTTATGTTATATCTCAAAATTAAAAGTGACTCATATAAGTGAACGAAATGAGTGCATATAATTTTCTTTATATGACTTCTTTGTGTATGGAATTTGAGTTCTAAAAACACATATCTTTACCTCTAAAGCATTTGAGTCTTTTTAACTGGTGAGGTGGTCACATTTTTATTCTTTATTTACTCTTATTATCTCTTAAAGTTATTTTTATGCATAAAGAGAAAAGTTATTTTTTAAAGTTATATTTTGCAAAACAGTTTTCACGCTCAAACTCTCTACTTTCGTACCTGCACCCTACAAGTATATATAAAAAAAGATTAATTTTAATATATTGTAAATATAAATTAAGTTTGAACTTGTGCGAAAAAAGAGTTCTTGTTTATTAAACCCTTAACTCTAATTAATATACACGAATTTACCACTTATTTATCCCTAAATTTCAAGCCTTGATTGGATATCTCAAAAATAATGTCAAGTTCTGTTTTATGTATTTGACATTTTTTCAGAGGATGTAAGTGACATTTCTTAATAAGTCAGGTTCTAAATGAATATATACTTCATATATAGACTCAAAAATAACTATTCATTTAACTAAATTTCTATTTGAAAAGGAAAATTAATTAGAAAGATAAAGTAATTGCAAAACCTTACAGATTAAACATTTAGCCTACTGTTTGCTTCAATTATTAAATAGAGAAAAAAAAAACCAAATTATTATTGAGTAACTCAATCTATGAGCTCTTACTCTACCAAAAAATAAATAAATTAATGAGCTTATATGTTCAGTTTGAACTTGAGCAAAACAGTAGTTCTTGTTTGACAATTTTTTATTTGTTATGATCGTACAGACATTGACGAATGTAAGACGGGAAATCATAAATGCATGAGTAACAATAATTGTGTCAATACAAATGGATCCTACCATTGCTTTTGTCCTAAGGGACAATCTGGAAATGGAACAACGGTAGATAAGTGCTACCAACAAAGCGTTCTTCTCAAAATTGTCATTGGTAAGAAACTTAACACACACACACACACATATATATATATATAATTTTTCATCTTAGTGCATGATATTCTCATTTGGTTTAGACTTCGCTTTGAAGAAAAATTCAAGAATTGTGTCCAACGTATATTTTGAATGTAGGTGGAAGCGCGGGATTTATTGCCTTTTTTGTGGCGGCTTCGTTGTTATTTCTCATATACCAAAAAAGGAAACTCGTCAAACTGAAAGAGAAATTCTTTAAGCAAAATGGTGGGTTAATTTTGCTAAATAAGCTCTCTTCAAGAGGAGAGTCCCCCCAAACTGCTAAGATTTTCACAGCAGGGGAACTTAAGAAGGCTACCAACAACTATGACGAAAGTTTAATCATTGGCAGAGGAGGTTATGGTACAGTTTTCAAAGGATTCTTATCAGATAACAGAATTGTTGCGGTTAAGAAGTCAAAAATAGTTGATGAGAGCCAAATCGAGCAATTCATTAACGAGGTGGTTGTTCTGTCCCAAATCAATCACAGGAATGTGGTGAAACTTTTGGGTTGTTGTTTAGAGACAAAAGTTCCTTTACTAGTTTATGAATTTGTTAACAACGGCACCCTTTTTGATTTTATCCACAACGAAAGCAAGGCAAATGATGTCACATGGAAAAATCGTCTAAGGATAGCAGTAGAGGCAGCAGGAGCATTGGCATATCTGCACTCATCTGCCTCCATACCCATTGTCCATAGAGATGTCAAGAGTGCCAACATTCTCCTAGATAACACTTACACTGCCAAAGTGTCTGATTTTGGAGCTTCAAGATTGGTTCCACTTGATCAAACTGCAATGGTGACAATGGTTCAAGGCACCCTCGGGTACTTGGACCCTGAGTATATGCAGACAAGCCAACTAACTGAGAAAAGTGATGTTTATAGCTTTGGGGTAGTGCTGTTAGAGCTTCTAACAGGTGAGAAGCCTCTTTCTTATGACAGGTCAGAAGAGAAAAGATGTCTTGCTATCTACTTCCTATCCTGCTTGAAAGAGGATCGCTTGTTTGAAATTCTTCAAGTTGGAATTTTTAATGAAGAAAATAAGCAGGAGATTGAGGAGGTTGCTATTCTTGCAGCAAAGTGCTTGAGACTTAGTGGGGAGGAGAGACCTAGCATGAAGGAAGTGGCAACAGAATTGGAAGGAATAATGCTTATACAGAAGCACCCTTGGAACAAGGCAGACAAAAATATAGAAGAGACTCAATGCTTAATTCCTATGTCACCATCCAGACTATATGAATATGGTGATAGCAGTAGCCATCAAAACACCGTGTATGACAGCATCAGGGATGAAGCTCTAATTGCCTTCGATGATGGAAGATGATTATGGTGGGGGCAGCATACAATTCCACATTATTCTATATAAAAGTTGTGTGAAACTCTCTTCTATGATCTTTATGAACAATCCAATAACATTTTGTTGATTTCATGTACTACCTCCATTCTCAAATATCTATGTAGTTTTAATTATAAGTATTAAAATCATGATTGAAAAATCTCTAAATCAGGAAAGTTAAATGTACTCTACAATTATTCTATATCATTAGACCATGTCTTTCTATCTTGACCCTACATGGCTCATCCAGGAATCACTAAATGCTCTAAGTGCAGCTTGACATGCTTTTTTTTAAGTGGACTTGAGTCATCATGGGCCAGGATAAACTGCGGCTCAATCTCTCTTAAGATTAGTTCGTAACAACGATGAATTATTAAATAGCTTGTGGCAAGACCTAAATAAGGGATA
>QANU01082569.1:114249-125374 GCA_003254905.1 Nissolia schottii | reverse complement strand
GTGTATACGCCTTATGCTAAAAATTTGGATTTCTGTTCAAACATGACGATATCCTCAATAATTCGCGAAGGAAATTAGTTTTAAGGTAAATAAATTAGGCACAAGAAGTAAATGCAGAATAAACGAAAGAAATGATTCAAACGAATGCTTACAGCTTGGCCAGAACCTAAGCTTCCTTCCAATGAATATAAGGACTTTGTGACATTGAGATAGATTTCAACGACCGACTATGATGAAATTTTTCTTCACATGAATTCGAGATCCATTACAATTAGCGATTTCAAGCAGAAAAAATAAACAGAAAATTGAGATAGATTGAAGAAAATCGAAGCATTGATTAAATGAGATTCATAGAAAAATCAAATCGAAAAAATGAAAGCATCAAATGAAGAGGAAATGAAACTCGCAAACTTCGCTCCAAGCGAGCTAGGAAGAGATCCAAGCAAGTTTCAACAAAGGAACAAAAATGGTTGATTATATTATATCATCTAATTTGTGTAACAATTATATGCCTTTTCTAAGTTTCTACTTTTTTTTTTGTTTAATTATAATGTACATTACAAGAAATGGAGTTAAAAAATGGGAAAAAGAAGAAAGTATGACTTAATTAGGTGTGAGGAATGAGTTCTAAAATTTGAGGAAAAATATTAAGACAAGAATATGAAAATAAAAAAAGGAGACAAATAGTTCAATATATAATTAAGATATTTTTTTAACACTCTTAATTAATACAAAATAATAATAATAATAATAATAATAATAATAATAATAATAATAATAGTAATGGTGGTGGTGGTGGTGGTGAAAGCGATGGTAGTAGTGGTAATTAAGGTAGAGATAGTGGTGGCAGTATGGTGTGGTGGCGGCGATGGTGGTGGTGCTCCAGAACAAATAAATTTACAAGAAAAGTTGCAGCAAAGAAAATTTACAGCTAAATCAGCAACAAATAAATTTGTAACTAAATTTGTGGTAAATTGTTTGCTAGAAAATCTACAGCAAAGCAAACACTTAGCTAAATTCAAAACAAAAAAGTTTGTAGCTAAATCTACAACAAATTACTCACAAGAAAATCTGCAACAAAACAAACTCGCAGCTAAATCAACAAGAAAATTCTCAAGAAAACTTGCAGCAAATTAGTTTACAAGAAAATTCGCAACAAAATAAATTCACAAGAAAATGCGCAGCAAAATTATTTCACAACAAAATCAGTGGCAAAGTATTTTACAAGAAAATTCGAAACAAGAAAATTCATAACAAAATTCGCATGAAACAAAAGTCGCAGCTAAATTCGCAACAAACATTTGCAAGTAAGTTCGCATATAATATTTCCTATGGATTTAGCTATGAAAATAGTGTTGATCAAATCTTTTGAAAAAATTTTCTTCGGCTCCCTACAAAATTATTTGTGGATTTTTTACCTGTGAAATAATTTGCAACAAAATTCACAGCTAAATATTATTCACCTTTTTGGAGAAAAACTTAGTTGTGAGTTTTGCCATAAATTTTGTAATTCATGGCAAAATGTCTATTGCATTGCTCAAAGAAGAAATTTTGTAGTAAAATTCACGGGTATTACTTACGAAAAAAATTTGCAACAAATTTTCACAACAGAGTCACAGTTTTTTAGTAGTGCACAAAATGACACTTTGTCCTTCCCTTTCCACTCAAACCCCACAATTGTTGTCCCTCGCCTCATCATTCTCTTTTCATTGAACTAAGAGTGATTGTATGAAATGAATCAATTACTTACAGACTTACTCAGCTTTACAACTTATATACAAGTAATTGTAACTAACTATCTCACTGCACACTAACAAACTATTAGAAGAAATAATAACTGGCTTCTAATTTATAGAAGTAATAACTAACTTCTATATTCCCCCACAATATGAGATGTGTAGATGTTTTCACATTCATCTTGTGCAACAAATAACGAAAGGGAGTAATGGGTCTGCCAAATGATATTGCGAGAGGACATGAGTCAATATGAGGAACTCGTCGACCATCTTAAAGATCAATTTTTATTTATTTTTTCATTCGTACGTGATAAGTGAGATTCGAGGCTTTGTGGATTGCATCTTGGTTTTCACAATAGACTAATGCAACACTGACATGGATGAATATCAAAGTCAATGAGGAGAGAACGCATCCAAAGGAGACGAGCGTGAAATTGACTCTTGTTTCTTAGACTTGCATGAAACCAATTCATGACCAAGGAATACACACTGCCTGAAGATAGAATGACGAGTGTCAGAACGTGTAGCCTAGTTGGCATTGGCATTGGCATATGCATAGAGATGAAGGGTGATTGCTTTAGGTGCTCAAGGTAGAGCAAATGCCTGGTAAGATGCCGGTATTCGGTGCTGTCAGGAAGTAATTAAGTCACCATTCTCAAGATTGAGCTTGGTAGAAGAGATAGCTTAGCAACTAAGAACCCAGTGTCCTCCAACAATGAGAGAGAGCATACTTCTGTTGACAAATCCTGATTGTGAGTTATTTCTAAACCGAGGAAATCCTTAAAATTGAACTTGCTTTCGATGAAAGCCTTGGCTTGTTCAAGGAGGGAGAAGCTCGAACCCACAATGATAATGTCATCCGCGTACACTAGGAAGGAAATAAAGAAGTCACCTTGGCCTTTGAAGAACAAACAATAATCTTTCTTTGATTGGAAAAACCAAACTCAAGTATGGAGAAGGAAAATGTGGAAAACCGTTGTCGTGAAACCTGTTGGTATCATTTTCATTAGTTTTATATTAATATCCCTTAAACAACTTTTTTAATAGCTGTGTTAAATTATTTTTTATTGTTACTCCTATATTCCAAACTTATGTTTAACAAATTTTAAATAATATAAATTTATTAAACCAAGTTAATATTATGATTGCTTTAATTAATATTAAGTAAAAAAAAATTTAACTATTTTAAGTTTACAAAAAATTGAATAATTTTAAATTGTTAAATTGATTCAATATTAATAAAATCTTATTGAAAAAACATATTTAATATGTTTTAAAAATTATTTATTTAATTTTTTTTTAAATATGTTATTTCAAATCAAGGTCATACTTTCATTGGTACATCTTTTTTTTTGTTTTACAATTAAACTCATATTTTGAAACATTATTGAAAAAGTTGTTTTATATTAACAATGATAAAAATATTACTTATATTGTTCCGACTCCTAACTCAAAAATAAAAGAAAAACCAAACAAACTCCTTACTTAAATCTAATGATAAATTTGAATAAAAAATTAGAGTGAAAGTTTTTCTACATAAAACAACCCATGTCGTTGTAGCAATTAAAATAAAAAATAGAAATTAGAAATTCAATTTCATTAATTAAAACTATAATAAAATTTAAAGCAAACTATACATATTATGTAATTTAAAATAAATATAACTAAAATTCATTTGGAAATATGAATAAATTAGGGAAATACTCATTTTGGTTCCTGAAAGTGTAATCCCAAGTCACTTTTGACCTTGAAATTTAAAAATCTGACTTTTTAATCCTTGAAATTGTAAGTTGCAAGTCAAATTAGTCACTCAATTTATCATCATTACTGTATTGTCATGTTTTTCCTAATTTTTCGCATTAAATGATAATGTGATAACAACATAGACCGGCAACACTAAGGGTTTAAAATACTATTGTGACAACACTTGGAGCTATAAATCTTAATTGTTATTGCAACTTCATTTACCACCATAATTACTCTGGCGACTTAATTTGCAATTTCAAGTGCAACTACAACTCACTTGCAACCTCAATTGTTGTTACCGTCCCTTTTAATGTGATAAATCAACGAAAATGTGACAATACAATAATGATAACAATAGAAGGACTAATATGATCTACAACTTACAATTTCAAGGATTAAACTGTCAAATTTTAAATTTTAAAAACCAAAGTGACTCAAGCTTACACTTTCAATGATCAAAATGATCATTACCCTGAATAAATTTGAACATCAAAACTATCTTCACAATTAAAATGTTAAATGTTAGCCACAGTATTTTTTGTCTTTGATTTGATTTTACATTCTTAAAGTGGCACAATAAAAAAAAATGTATGAATAATACCAATGTTAGGACCATCAAAAATTAAAAACTTAAAGTTGAATACTTGATACAAAGAAACTGCTACAATTTTATCTAGATTCATCCATCACGCTATTGGACAAACAGTTGTGTAACGGACCTATATTAATAAAGGCCCAAATAGAAATTGGTCCAATTAGTGGAGCCAATTTTATTATAAATAAGGGGGAAGAGGGGAGTTAGGGGTATGGAAATTGTTATTGTCTAGATTCCTACTCTCTCTCTCTAAGCAATTTCTTTCTCTCTAGTTTCCATCAATATCTATTTTCTTGTAATTCACTACCACAAATGCAGAAAATACTATTAACATTCCATTTCTATCCATAATCCATTCCATTTACAATTTCACCTCATTACAAGTTGTTAATAGTTTAACTTTCTTTGATTTGATTTTACATTCTTATAGTGGCACAATAAAAAAAAATGTATGAATAATACCAATGTTAGGACCAACCATCAAAAATTAAAAACTTAAAGTTGAATACTTGATACAAAGAAACTGCTACAATTTTATCTAGATTCATCCATCACGCCATTGGACAAACAGTTGTTAATAGTTTAACCTTTTTTTTTTTTAAACATATTTAATAGTTTACCTTAGTTTATAAAAAGAAAAAATCAGGTTTGATATGAACTTGATTCAATATCCTAGTACAAATTAGTTAAATTTTTTAAAATAAATTAGTAATTTTGTTCTTAATATTAATTAATATAATTATTAAATATAAATTTAGAATATATGAGTGATAATGGATAAAAGTGTAACACACATTTTAAGTAAGAATGTCTTAAGAATTTCGACACAAAATCAATAAAAAGGGGTTGAATTATAATTGGGGTGACCTTGTGACTCTTACTTAAACTTTCACCGTACGCCTTAAGAATGATGAGATACATATAATCATCCATAAATAATTTTATATATTATATTTAGATTCAAATATGCTATTTTTACTTTTTATGTTTCTTAGGATATTATTTGGTATTTTTTAGAATTATTTAGTTTAGAAATTATTATTTGATTAGGACTTTAAATCACGTGGATAATAAATAAATATATCCATATTAAGTGTCTATGGCATAATTTAATTAATAAATTAATATTTAATATGTTTCTTTTTAAAGCAATATTCTTAATTCATATTGTTTTACTCGATTGACATTTTTAGTGTGTTTTCTAAATTTTTTAGCCTGAGTTTATATTTTAAGTTCTTAATCAATATCTTTTTATAAAGTGATCGGTTGACATTTAAAACTATATGTATATATTTATATTTATTGTTTCATTGTTCAAAATTATATTAAATTACGATAGGTCATAATATTAGTAGAAAAATATTTAATTAGTTAAATTAAATCTTTTTTATCTCGTCAAAATAACTTCAGTTCCTTTCTAGCAAGGACGGACCAAGACAAAGTGTATAGCAGGGGTCAAAATTAATGAATTTTATAAAAAAAATATTATAATGTAATAATCAAGAAATATTTTCGGGTTATATATACGTAGTAGAATTTTTTGACTTTCTCCTTAATTTTTTACTCTTGCTCAACCTTTTCCTTTTCAACTATTTTTAAAACAAAGTTTAAAAGTTGTTGAAAATTGAAAAATTGATTGACATGTGGAATGATAAAAATTTAAGAAAAAGTCAGAATTCTTCGTATATATAACACAAGGGTCTTCCGAATCATAAACGTAGTCAATAATAGAACTTTTCTTTATAAAAAATTTCAGCAATTTTCTTCTTAATACTTAATACTTATTAGAAAATAATCAACAAAAAATTAATCTTTCATCTTATTTTTTAGTTAATTCTTTATTGTATTCATGCCAAACAAAAATATTGATCATAGTAATCAAAACAGAAAAAAAAAAACTGCATTTCAAAATGATCAAATGATCAGTCAAATGTAAGACTTGTCACAACTCATAAATTGTGGATAAGCTACTCAATTTATAATGATTAATATTAAGTTCATGTAAAACTTGTTTTCTAGTGTACAATTGAAAATTTAAAAATTTAAGAGTAGCTTTTACTATATATGTAGAAAAGCTATGAGAAATATGTTGTAATATACATACATGAAGAAACGTGATAAAAACAAATATTGTGAGACTTGAACTTGATACCCCATGAATATTAATGTCTAAGCAATTAGAATTGCTAATACTCTACCATATTTTACATATGAATGTACACATAATACATCTACTATATATGGTAGAATTTTTGGAAAATTGTGGGTTGAATGCTTGGAGAGGGATTTTGCGTGTTTGGCCTCTTGTGATTTTGTTATCTGGAGGGTGGGAAATGGTTCCTCGATAAATTTCTGGCATGATCAATGGATAACAGGGGTTAATAATTTGAGTGATTTCTCCATCCACCTGCTAAATGCCGAGATTGAAGATGGTATAGTGGCGTATTACTAGCATCACGGTAATTGAGATCAGGTAAAATTATTGCAATCTTTGAATCTTGACTTTGTCGATATTACTTTATCTATTAAAACACTTGAGGATGCTATGAGTCTAGATGTTATTGGTTGACTCCCAACTATGAATGGGTGAAATATGCTTATGATACTGTCTTGTCTGATTCCAACGAGTGTGTTAATATTTTTAAATATATTTGAAAAATTAAAGGCCCTCAACGCATTATTGCTTTTATATGGGTTATTGTCCACGAAGCTTTGATAACAAATCATCTTAGGTGGAGAAGAGATATGACAGACGACCCCATGTGTCCGTGTTGTGGCTCTGCCGAAGAAACAATGCTCCATGTCCTCTGGGATTGCAGCATCGCGGAGGAGACATGGAAGAGCATTGTACATAGCTCTTTTCGTGATTCCTTTTTTTAGGTTGGTTTCAAAGACTAGATGGAGGATAATATCACGTGATCTTGACTTTTTAAAGAGGCGGACTGTCCTCTTTTCTTCGCTACTCCTTGTAGCACCATTTGACAAGCCAAGAATGAATAAATCTTCAATCAACATCAATCTTCCTCTGTTGAGCTAGCCAATAAATCTGTGGATCTCGTTAAAAACTATCATTGCATGTGGGTGACTACTATGTCTGCTAGGAATGTGATGCCTCAAGTGAAGGTGTTGCACATTGCTTAGGAACCTCCTCCGGTTGGATGGGTCAAACTCAATGTAGACGGTTTTGTCATTAATCTTGGTGGTTCGACAGCCTGCGACGAGAATATCAGGGACCACCACATAAATTTTATCACTGTCTTCAGTTACAACACTGGGTCTTGCTCCGTCACTTTTGCTGAGCTTTGGGGTGCCTCTGCTGACACTTCCTGGGCAGCACAGTGTGGTTTTCAACAAGTGATCTTGGAGTTGGACTCTAAATGCGCTGTAAATTTCCTCCATGATCCCCCCGAGTTCTAGCCACCCTTGTTCCCCGTTAGTGAAGGCTATATAGGAGAACCTCAAGACCATCCAGAATGTTCAGATTAAACATGTTTTTAGGAAAGTCAATTCTTATGCGGATTCTTTAGCCAAACATGGCCATTTTTGCTCTCTAGAGTTTCCTTTGTATGACTCGATTCCTAATTTTTTTATTCTTATCCGTGTTAATTGATAGAGCTGGTATGCTTTTTTTCTCGTATATTGGGATTGTAGTTTCTTGTTTGTTTTTTTTCAAGCCTCTAGCCCCGTGTCCATAAAAAAAAAATTATTGCTTTGAATCTTTTAGTACATTTAATAGATTTTACCTTGTTTCAATGTATTTGGGTACATGTAGATACATAGGCATACATTTAAGATTTAATTTTAAGAAAGTTAGACCAAAATAAAATCTAAATTAATTAATTTAAATTTAATAAATGTCTAAATAGTAGTGGTATAGATACGAAAAAAAATAATTTACCTTACTTTAAAAAGAGAAAAAGCCACGTGAAAAAGCAATATAAAATAAAATAAAAACCGAGGGAGAAGCTTGTGCCGGAAAACAGAGTGAGAGCGTTGGAGGGAATGAATGAGGGAGGTGTGTGTGAACTGGGAGCGGTTAATTTAAGTCCTCCCTTCCAACTTCAACTTCTAAAACTACTAAAATCTCCACCGTACGCCGCACCTGCGTGGTTCATGATCCTGATCCCGATCAATGCCCAAAATGAAGCAACTCCTCCGAAAGCTTCACATCGGTGGCGTCCCCGCCGCCGCCATCAACCACCATCACCACCACCACCCGGTGACGCCGGTGCTCGCTCCCCCTCCATCTTCTTCCGCTTCTTCCTCCGCCCTTCCCTCGCCCACTCCGACCGTCGCGGATCCAAACCCTAACAGCGGCGGCAACGGCGAAGACGCGGTCGCCGCCGATTTCGGTCTCTTGGAGGAGGAAGAGTTTCAGATGCAGTTGGCGCTCGCGATCAGCGCTTCCGATCCCGATGCTAATAAGGACCCCGAATCGGCGCAGATCGATGCCGCCAAACAGATCAGCCTCGGTTACGAAGCTTCTGTCTCTGACACACAAGCACTCGTTCAGTTTCAGTCCCTTCGTTATTGGGTATCTCTCTCTCCCTCTCTGTGTTTTGTTCTCACTTCCCAAAATAACTCATTTACATTCATAAATTGATCCCTAGTAAATTCAACGCTAGCCACATTGGTCTTTTTATTGAGAAAAGATATGAAACTGCTAAAGTGACCGGAATTTCTGGCGGAATTTGATCTGTACGAATTATGTGGCAAGAGCTGGGAATGTACAACTCATAACTTTTAATTCACCCATGATTTACGTAGCCTTTTTCACTCAGAATTTGTCACGTGTATTCTGGGAAAGGTTTTTTCTGGCACCATTCTGACTGTGTTGCATCACTGATTATAAAAATGGCTTAGTTATTGAACATATTAGTTCTTAGAAAGGATTTATATGGCTTGTGATTGTCATGTTTAGGGCCTGTAATCATTTTTTTCCCTCCTTCCTTGAGACCAATGTGGTCAACGTTAAATTTGTTAGGGGATTAATTTGGGGGTTTATCTGTTTACGTTCTTATGATTGTAATTCTTCTGGATATATGCGAAAAGTCAGAGTGAATATTAGGGGTTATACATTTGTTATATATGTGTTATATGGCTGTTTTTTGCTTGGGGTGAAGTTTACTTGCGTTAATTAATGCAGTGGCTCTATTTTTGTATTTTATTTTTTTATGGCCAATCCATTCGTGGTTCTAAATTACAGTCGTGGGTGGTTGCACTGTGTTCAATGAAATTGTAAAAAATATTGGCTGATGAGGGTGCAATTGTGGTTTGCTATATGGTTGCGGAGTTTGCCAAAACTGCTATATTGCATTGCAGATCACGCTTTAATGTTGGTGTTAATGAATTGTAGTTTGGCTTTTCTATTTATGATGATACCGCAATTTAATGTCGACATTAATGAATTATACGGGTTTTCTTTTTTTTATGATAACTGATACTTGTGTAATGGTATTCAATGGGACAAATGTCCAAAACCAGAAAAACCATATTTAAGGATTTTTATCTGTTTTGGATGTTCCATTAACTTTGTCATCTTGCTAATTGTGGAGTTTTGAAGGTGTCGATGATGGCCTGTTTTTGGGTTAAAGAATCCATCAATTTTCATAGAAATATGCTTTGTAACTATTAACCACACAGTTTGTGTTTCATTTCTGGCAGAATTATAATGTCATTGGTTATGATGAAAAGGTGATGGATGGATTTTATGATGTTTATGGCATAACCTCAAATTTGATTCAACGAGGGAAGATGCCATTATTGGTGGATCTGCAAACTACACCTGTCTCAGGAAATGTTCATTGTGAAGTGATTCTGGTGAACCGCTTAATTGATACTCTGCTGAAGCAGCTTGAAGAAAAAGCGTGTGCTTTATTCAATGAGTGTTTTGTTTCTGAACTAGGACTAATGTTGAGTGGCATAATTCAGAAACTTGCTGATATTGTTGTTAATAGAATGGGTGGGCCAGTTGGCACTGCTGAAAAAATCACAAAAAATTGGGCTATGAGGAGTCGCGAGCTTCAAGATTCTTTAAGAACCATTGCTCTCCCCCTTGGCTGTCTTGATGTTGGACTTTCACGTCACCGAGCCCTCCTTTTTAAGGTAAGATTCTCTCAATTGTTTAAGCAAGGAGATTTGCTTATTAAATCTAAACATGTTAAGCAACTGATTGTGGTCAATTTCTAATCGTCACCCAATTGTATGTGGAAAACACCTTTTTGATTGTGGAATTTTATGGCCCATTTTATTTGTTCGGTTTGACACTTTGCTGTTAAAAATGGATCATGCATATGGTGTGATTATATCATTGTGTAAGAACTGGTATCACTTATAAACTGCTGGCTGAATTACTGGTATTTTATTGATAATGGCAGCAATTCCAATGGGGAATTGTTCTGCACCGAACTGAAACAAGCTGGCTCAAGGCCAAAATTAATAAACAGAAAATAAGAAATAATCCTGGGAATTAAGGATCCCTTGGTCCTCCTAGTCCTATTCCAAAACCTGAATGCCTATTCCCTTCCCATAAAGATCTCACTTATACTAGCTTGTGAGAGAAAATCATGGGTTGGGTATTATTCTCTCCTAATAATCCTCTTCTCCTATTTATTCTCAACTAACTTATTCTCTCAGTCACAACTAATTTATTCTCTCCTAATTTACCTAACAATTCAGATTCTAATTAAATTAAATTATTCTCTAACCTACTCTTTCTTCTTTTGGAGTAATGAAGTGGAAAAGGAATTATTTCCTTTCCCTTCTTGGTAGCTGTTTCGGTTCCTTGGTCTGTAACACATTGCGATAACCTGAAGAACATAAAGCCACCAAATCGGAAGAATTCAGATATCTAAGTCTATATTATCCAGGCAATATGCAATACTCTAAAATGAAATTCCTTTGTCTCTAACAGAAAGCATTTGCTTATACTAGTGGGGATGTAGACACTTTATGCCTGCAAATCCTTACAATTTATGGATAGCATTTTGTATTTGAGGTTAACAGCAGTTGTAGTTGTGGGCTATATAACTTCCCGTTTCTGATTTTA
>QANU01082569.1:91967-107527 GCA_003254905.1 Nissolia schottii | reverse complement strand
CTCCTAATGTGTTCTCTCTCTCCACCTCGATGACGGAAAAAGTAGTGAAAGTGGAAGAAAAATCGAGTAAATGCAAAATTGTTTGGTATTTTTTCATCTGGTGTGTTTTAACCTGTGTCACGAGTTTTGGGCCTTCTGCGATAGTGTCTTGCACGAGATCCACTATTTCTCGAGCGAGACACCCTTATTAAACCTTATTTTTCACTTTCTATTTGCAATGTCTCGCGTGAGATAAGTTAGTGTCTCACACGAGACACCTTCTAGAATCCCAATCCTTACTTTCGATTTGATATGTCTCATGCAAGATTCCTCCCTAACTCACATTTTGGCTCATGTTCTTGAATTTCGAGCCCTGAAACACTTAAACAAACGTCAAGCATACTAGAGATAAAAAGACAATTAAGTCCAACCAATCATGCATCAAACTAGCTGAATCCTAACCTATTCTACCTAAAACTTATAGAAAAAGTAAATAAAGATAACTCTTGTTGGAGAGTTATCATTATGGTGACAAGGTGTATACATATTTAAGTATGTACACAAAGCATTTTCCACTACTAGAAAATCGTTAAATAGAGAACGTCAAATCGGTCACTAATAGCTCGAAATCAATTGCTAAATACAATACCGATTGATTTTGTAATTGAAATGGTGAGTCGTTTATTTGATGGTTGCTAAGTAGTTAGCGACCGAAAATGTGGTCGCTAATTTTAGTAACCGATTTTGCGATTGACCTTGAGATCGATTTTCGTTTGCAATTAGTTGATCACTTTTAGCAACTGAAAATGTGGTCGCTACTTTTAGCGAACGATTTTGCGATTGACCTTGAGACCGTTTTCGATTTGCACTTTTTTGACTTTTAGTGACTGACTTTGCAGTCACTACTTGTTGTGATCGATATTCAATAACTACTTTTGTGATGAAATCTTTTATGCACCAGTCTCTGTTTCAGTCGCTATTTTGTCACTAAAATTTAATTACTAATGCTGCTTTTAAACCAGTCACTAAAGTTGTAACAAGTTTTGTTATTAGATTACTTTCTACTTCCTATTACACAATTTCTATATCTTATTCTTAAATACATGATATATGCATAAAATCGATATATGCTCAAGCATCTAAAACTTTTTTTAACATATAGCTTATGGGAGTGTGGATACTCTCAATTAAATTTATTATTATGTGGAGTCATATGTCATTTCTCAATTGATGACAAGAGATTATACTTATGTAATATATGAATTTCACTTTCTTAATTAATGATAAAATATCACATTTCACCCCGCGTGTGTGTATATATATATATATAAAAAATAAAATAAAAAGTAAGAAAGGAAAGAACACACAATACTAAAAAAAGAAAAAAGGCGCATCCGATGCCAACTAAGAAAGGAAAAAACACACATTACTAAAAAAAAGAAAAAGGCGCATCCTATGCCAACTATTTATTGTTTATTCTTGACAGTGATGCCCACTATAACTTTAGGACATAATAATAGATTCAACAAAACAAAAAGCTAGTATTCCATATAAGACTTGGGTCTCATCTTCCCTTTAAGTTAAATTAGAAAGTAGGTAGGCCACGATTTTTGAATTCATTTACCTAATTCCCACATGACCAAACATAAAGAAAACGACCTTAAATCCTCAAAACCCTAACTAATTCATCAAAAGATTCTGCATCTATTTTTTGTTTACTCTTCCCAAAGACATACTTTTATTAAAAATGTAAAAAGTAAAAAATAAAAAATAAAGATCCAAATCGTGGAGGTCACACAAACTTAGAGTGGGATAGGGGGAAAGGAGTGATCAGATGATGCGGCGGCACAGGGTAATGCCATCTCCGACAGGGAGCTGGCAAATCTCAATCCTTGAATCGTGAGCGAGATACTTGTTGAACTCCAATACAAAGGGGAGATTATACCTAACGTAATCCTTCAACGGCGCATCAGGTGGTGCCACCACAGACCCATTCCATAGGGTGTTGTCGTACCCGATCACCCCTCCTACCTTCACGAGCTCCAGCACCCTCTTGTGGTAGTTCAAGTAGTTGCTCTTATCCGCGTCCACGAAAATAAAATCGAACGACCCCTTGTTATTTTCCTGCAAATTAATTTGACGCAGTTTTAATGAATCAAGACTACACAAGCAGATCTTAAACCACATCTAAAATCTTTTAAAGATAATTGAGAATGATTTTTTTTTTCTTTTTCAAATGTGTACTTTTCTGTTAGTCCAAACGTAACTAACGTGAAAATTTTGTACTCACACACCAATCCATCACAAAATATATAAACAATTAAGCAATTAATTCGTCATATGGTTTGCACATACATCGTTAAGCAATTGGTCAAGAAGGGGAAGAGCAGGTCCTTCTCTGAAGTCAATCTTGTGAGCCACGCCAGCTTTTTCAATTATGGGCAGTCCCAGTTCATAATATTCCCGGTTCACGTCCATGGCCAAGATCTAATTAATAATTAAAGACAATTACACTCATACATACACATTTGTGTAAAATAGGCATAACGTTGCACCATAGATACCAAGTATGTATTTGAACCTTTCCATCGTCTGGAAGAGCAAGGGCTGCAGAGAGGAGAGAGTAGCCGGTGTAGACACCAATTTCCATAGTCTTCTTGGCGTTCGTGAGCTTAAGCAGCATGCTCAGAAGTTGTCCCTCGTCAGGTGGTGTAGCCATGAGGTTCCTGTTTTTACAATAAATTAAATTAATTAATTAATTAATTAAGGAAAGGTTTCTATTGCCTGATGAAATCATTTTGGTTTTATATGAATATGATGGCGAAGGAAACATAATTAACCATGCATGGTCTTAATTACATAGGGTGTTTTTCTGTCATCTCACGGAGCTCCTTCAAGCATTTATGCTCTCTTGGATGCACACTGGTTTCAAGTATATACTGCAATTAATTAAATGCACTAGAAGATGTTAGACTTGAATTAATTAATTACTGAAGACAAATTAGTTATTATGTTGAGAGATAAATTAATTAATCAATGCGAGTGGTTGATTGTACCTGATAGAGTGCATCGCTCTGGAGGACACTCTTATGAGCCAGATCCCTGTGGCCAGCCGGTTGGTTTTGTTGTGGTTCTTCCTTGTTAGTGGAGGCCATCTCTGTACACTGCGTGGGTACCTAGCTTAATTTTCTTTTGGGACTTAGTTGGAAGAGGCTTCTTTTTCTTTCTTGTGGATGAAAGCCCCCAAATCGTATTCCAATATTTATAGAGAAGACGGGCGTTAGAATTCATAAGCAATTCCTTTGATTTATATATGATTGAATAATCAGCGGGTGCTGGCTGCTCAGCTTGTTGCCACTTGCTATTTGAGGTTCGGTAACCAGAAGCTTCCTTTCCTACTAACGTTTGCCTTTTTCACGCCAAACATTATAGACAATCAACACTAAACCTCACAAGCAACACTACTAATCGGCAAATGTTTGTAATCATATGAGATGTGCACTCACTTTCTATTCATTATAGATAAAATTTAGCAAAGCTTACGACTCATTGAAATTTTTGTTAATGATGAATAAATTAATACGATATCTCATGTAACATCCCACTTTTTTCTTAGCAATGATTTCGCAGGATAGAAACCCATATAAGCCTTCATATGGGTTAAGAATTTGGAAACATGAATCCTTAGGCAAAAATGTCTGTAGAAATAATTCTGCTCAATTGTGGAAAATTCTGCAGACACTAGATTAATTCCCTTTAGCCATCAGAGTTTAGTAGAGTGTCTAAAGTCTCTGGAAACCGTACTTTTACAGAGGAAAAAGTTACAAATACCTTAGATTAAGCCCAAACACTCATTAGAAAAATTAGGAGATCGCGGAAATATGATCAAAATATTTTTTGGACGGCCGTACGCGAAGCACCTGGACAGCGTACGAAAAAACACGATCAAATAGGATTGAAAAGTAGACCCCATGGGCCCCACACACACCCACATATGAATGCCCAAAACCACCACAACCACACATTTTTGGTCAAAAATTCAACCATGACTCATCAAGCTTATCCTAAGCTTTTTATTTTATTTTTCTTTTTCTTTTTCAAATTAATTTTTATGGCCAAGAATGGTCAAGACCATTTCAGTCTTGAGGCTATAAATGGCCCCGTCCATGGCTTCATTTTCACACTTTTTCATTTCCTAGTCTCTACTCAAATTTGTTCCTTTCAGAAACCCTACCGTTACGTTGCTGGAAACCAGAAACTAGCCAGGAAAGCCATAAACTCTTGGAGACCTTGCCTCACCCTCCTAACCATCTCCAAGACTCTAAGAAGGTGGGTGAACCTAAGCTTGCTCTCGACCTTGGTGAGCTTTGATTGCTTGTATGATAATAGGTGATGTTAGGAAAGTGTCGTGTATTATGTGTTAGATGTTAGGGCTATTGATTCATGAATGGTTTTATGTTTGTTTTGAGCTGAGTATTGTTGTACTGTGGTTGTTGGAATTTTTGGTGAAGCCCCAAGAAGCGGGCATGGAAACGGTTTGTAGGAAAGGTGAAATAACAGAGGGGTAACCATAGTTATTAAAATCGAGATTTAACTCGTAAAATCGTACGATTTTACGAGTTCAGGTTGTAAAATCGCGTTAAATCCGATGTAAACTCATTTCTGTGTAAAATCGGGTAAAATCGGACAAAATCATGTAAAATCGCAATTCCATTCACGTTTTTACGATTTTGTTGCCTGGCCTCAAAACTGCAAAACGACATCGTTTTGCCTTGCCAAAACGACGCCGTTTTGTGCTTCTGATGGGATATCCAATTTGCTGGAGAACGACGCCGTTTTGCACTCTGAATCTGAAGACTTAGGGCTGCCCCTGTCGACCTCGACCACGTCTTCTCCTTCCTCTAATATTCTCCCTCACTGCCATCAATCTCCCATTCTCCCTCACCCTCACTGCTGCTTCGTGCCTTTCAGCTTTCACCACGCACGTTCTGCTCCTGCCCACACCGATTCTGCTTCAGTCTTTCACCACGCACGTTATGCTCCTGCCCTCACCGCATCGTCGCCGTTTGCTCCCCGCCGCGCTACGCCGTTTTGCACCCACTACCCCCCGCCGCAACAATTCTCAGGCAAGTGCTTCAACCTCTTTCTAGTTTATTATATAAATACATGATTTATGATATATGTTCATGGATTGGATTGGGTTAATATTTACATTTTGTTGATTGATGAATGTGGGCATGATATGAGAGTTGCAAGGGTGGGGGAATTCGGGTTCGATGTTCTCTGGCTGATTTTATGCTCTTATGCTTGAATTTATCATGAACATGTTGGGGTTGAGATTTTGATTTGAAAGTATCTTCTCTAGGGATTCCAATTTAGAGAGGGACAACCTCACATGCACACAAACTATTTGTGTTTATGTCTCAATTATAGGAATGATCAAAATTTTCCCATTGAACTTGTGCTTCTAATTTATGAGTTCTGTTTTTAGTAATATGTTTGAATTATTTTTGAGATCAAAACCCCCCAAATACTCTGATTGAGTAGCACTAAAGTTTTAGGGAGATGACTCGATTCGCATCCTATATTACAAATTCTTATGCAAATTGTTTGATTTGCACGAGTCTGACACTAGTGTTCATTGAAACTCTTGGTTAATTGGTTTGGTTGTGATGTGTAATGTCAATGTGTTCTTAATTTGTTTCATTAAAACTCTTGGTTAATTGGTTTGGTTATGATGTGTAATGTCAATGTGTTCTTAATTTGTTTCTCTCCAAATTGTTGTTGAATTATGGAAGATAAGGCATATATTTGAATTTGATGAATGAAATGTTAATGCAACAAAGGATATCTGAATTGAATTTGCAATTTAGGTTTTAGGATGTCTGAAACTATTGGGTCTGGAAGATTCAAGGTCAACGGGTCAGGCAATAGACGTGGTGCTACCTCTAGAAGAAAAAACGCTGCTGGAAATAGACTTGACATTGGAAGGAAGCATGGGGTTGATATTTTCTTTCTTTTATTGTGTTTTGTTGTGAACTTGGAATGAATATTATGTATGAATTCAACTTAGAACTCACATATTTCATATTTATTTGTGTTTTGTATGAAGTTAAAAATATTTATGAATTTCAAGTTTTATTAAATATATTTTTGTAGCATAATAATTTTTTAAAATATTTTTTTAATAATAGGTAAACTCGTACGAGTTTACGATCTGATTTTACAATCCAAGTTTACGGAGGCTCCACGAGTTTACCTAAACTCTCGAGTTTGATAACCATGGGGTAACCCCAAGTCACGCCCAGGGCACTGAGCGGCCTCCAGGGACTGCTGAGCGGCCTAGGGTTAAACTTAGAAAATGCTTTGGAAAAACTATTCTATGACATGGGAAGCTCCAGGGACCGCTGAGCGGCCTCTAGGGGGCGCTAAGCGGCCTGAACCTTAGTCCATGCAACCCTGGACTTGGATGGCCAAGTAACCTAAGAGGACCTGAGGGCGCTGAGCGGCCGAGATTGACCGCTGAGCGACCTGGGAAGCCTTAGGTTCCTAAGCTAGCCCTGGCCAAGGGCTGAGTAATCGCAGCAGTCTCGAGGGCTCACACGTTCCAACAAGCGCTTATGTATATAGTTTGTATGTAAGAATAATAGAGAGCATGTGCATCATGAGGATGTGGTTGTCACACAGGTGTTAGGACAACCTTAGAGCACTAGAAGGTAATCACCTATGTCTAAAAATCATAATTGAACCTAGGGAACCAGTGATGTCTTAAGAAGGTTCTAGCCGCAGAGGGTTCGGTATACCTTATAGAAAGTACGTAGTTATATAAATAGGAAATCCCCTTCTCTTGGCACTTCCAATGGAAAATCCCCTCACCAGTCCAGCAAGATGGGTTGGTTATGAACACAAGTATAGGCCTTACCACGATAACACAGGCACATGCCTGATTTTTACGAACATAGGCACAAGCCTGATTTTTACGAACACAGGCACAAGCCTGATCTTACGAACACAGGCACAAGCCTGATTTTATGAACACAGGCATAGGCCTGACCAATAAGGCATAGGCCTTACCACGTTGAATGTAACACCCTAGCTAGCTAGTCCATGCTTAAGTCGCAAACCTGCCGACTAGGTTGTTATCGCTTTTGTTTGGGATAATACTTAGTCCCGCTTATGAGTTTAAAAATACAGTTACCCAGAAATATGGAACAAATTTGAATTTTTCTTTATACGTATCATAGTATAAAATATGCCCCTGGTTCTCGACAGAACATATATTGTGAGTGGTAACGTAGCATATTTAGCTAATATGAATTAGGCATACTTAACATTCATAGCAAACCAAGGTCAATGCCATATATTCACAAGTAGTTACACATGTAATATCATAGATGTTACGTACAATTACATATTAGTACAAACATATAGCCTACTGACTAAGGACTAGTGCGATATCTCCATCGTAGCTCTGATTTCCCTATTCCTCTGTCCATCTTCTTCAGTGCTGCTCGTCCTTGTATTGGTTGCACCGCTCTGACGCCCTTTTGCAACCTCGTTCTACTGGCCTAGAACCATAAAGGAATGGGGGATGAGAACACTGCGTTCTCAGTGGGAAACCTTAATCGTCGTAACTCATTCCATACTCAATTATGATTCTGCCGCTCAGAGGTCTCTAGGTGTCACAGTTATACTATGGTCCTACTAGTTATTAATATCCATACTAAGCCTGAGCAGCTTTATCTAGGTTACTAGGCGATCGGGGAACCTATTCTTCGTTATCTACTTCATCTGTCTGCTAGTCTAGTTCCTAACTCATATATTGTCATACAATTCACATAGCTACATTACTGTATCAAAATCCTCATTTTTTGAAAACCATTTTATCTACAAGTTTTAGCTAGCTTCCACTTATAACCGTGCCCATTTTAATTAGTTTGTACAATTCTAAAATATATCAAATTCTGCATTTTTATGCATTTGGGACAAACACATAATGCTTATATCACGTCATCTAATGTTTATTATGGCAATATGTAAAAAATTGTGTCAAAATATTTATAATATTTATGCATTAATTGTTGAAAGGTTGAAAATGTGCCAAAATGCACATTCTCTTACTCAACAAAGACAAAACCTGTGACCTGTGATAATGTTTGCACATACGCCCATTTAATGTTTGCACATATGCCCATATAAAGTTTGCACAATTCTGCAATACATCAAATTCTGCATTTTTATGCTTTATTGACAAACACATAATGCTTATATCACATCATTTAATGTTTATTATGGCAATATGTAAAAAATTGTGTCAAAATATTTATAATATTTATGCATTAATTATTGAAAGGCTGAAAATGTGCCAAAATGCACATCCTCTTACTCAACAAAGACAAAAGCTGTGACCTGTGATAATGTTTGCAAATACGCCCATTTAATGTTTGCACATATGCCCATTTAAAGTTTGCACAATTCTACAGTACATCAAATTCTGCATTTTTATACATTTGTGACAAACACATAATGCTTGTATCACGTCATCTAATATTTATTATGGCAATATATAAAAAATTGTGTCAAAATATTTATAATATTTATGCATTAATTGTTGAAAGGTTGAAAATGTGCCAAAATGCACATTCTCTTACTCAACAAAGACAAAACCTGTGACCTGTGATAATGTTTGCACATACGCCCATTTAAAGTTTGCACAATTCTACAATACATAAAACTCTGCATTTTTGTGCATTTGTGACAAACACATAATGCTTATATCACGTCATCTAATGTTTATTATGGCAATATGTAAAAAATTGTGTCAAAATATTTATAATATTTATGCATTAATTGCTGAAAGATTGAAAATGTGCCAAAATGCACATCCTCTTCCTCAACAAAGAAAAAACTTGTGACATGTAGATAATGTTTGTACATACACCCATTTAATGTTGGCACATATGCCGATTTAAAGTTTGCACAATTCTACAATACATCAAATTCTGCATTTTTATGCATTTGTGACAAACACATAATGCTTATATCACGTCATCTAATGTTTATTATGGCAATATGTAAAAAATTGTGTCAAAATATTTATAATATTTATGCATTAATTGTTGAAAGGTTGAAAATGTGTCAAAATGCACATCCTCTTCCTCAACAAAGACAAAACCTGTGACCTGTGGATAATGTTTGCACATACGCCCATTTAATGTTTGCACATATGCCCATTTAAAGTTTGCACATTCAATTTTCTGTCATATGTATGTTAGTAATGAATGAGCATTAGAAGGTATGAAGTTTCAATTTCACAGAGACGTCAAAGAACAAAACTCTCCATGGAAATCAAAGGAAAAAAATCATGAAAACGATGATGATGATGATGATAAACATAATAGAAAATTGAGTGATGATGATGAAATGATAATCAAAGAAAGGATGATGATAATGAAAATCAAGATAATAGGAGGATGGGAGGATGAGAGAATGACAGAGGATGCCGATGGCGACAACGACGACAAGAGGTTGAAGACGATGGGTGAAAACGATGACGAGAACGAGTTCGGGATTGGGGCGCACGCGTTGTGTATAGTTATATGCTATACGTATAATTATCATTAATTGCGGATAAAAACGTACAAAAGAGTGGTGTATGTACGGGTGTATGGTTTATGGGTGTACATGGAGCATTTTTTGTTCCATATAAGACTTGGGTCTCATCTTCCCTTTACATTAAATTAGAAAGTAGGTAGGCCACGATTTTTTAATTCATTTACCTAATTCCCACATGACCAAACATAAAGAAAACGATCTTAAATCCTCAAACCCTAACTAATTCATCAAAAGATTCTGCATACATACTTTTATTAAAAAAGTAAAAAGTAAAAATCCAAATCGCGGAGGTCACAAACTTAGAGTGGGATAGGGGTCAAAGAAGTGATCAGATGATGCGGCGGCACAGGGTAATGCCATCCCCGACAGGGAGCTGGCAAATCTCAATCCTTGAATCGTGAGCGAGATGCTTGTTGAACTCCAACACATAGGGGAGATTATACCTCACGTAATCCATCAACGGCGCATCAGGTGGTGCCACCACGGATCCATTCCATAGGGTGTTGTCGTACCCGATCACCCCTCCAACCTTCACGAGCTCCGTCACCCTCTTGTGGTAGTTCAAGTAGTTGCTCTTATCCGCGTCCACGAAAATAAAATCGAACGATCCCTTGTTATTTTCCTGCAAATTAATTTGACGCAGTTTTAATGAATCAAGACTACACAAGCAGATCTTAAACCACATCTAAAATCTTTTAAAGATAATTGAGAATGATTTTTTTTTTCTTTTTCAAATGTGTACTTTTCTGTTAGTCCAAACGTAACTAACGTGAAAATTTTGTACTCACACACCAATCCATCACAAAATATATAAACAATTAAGCAATTAATTCGTCATATGGTTTGCACATACATCGTTAAGCAATTGGTCAAGAAGGGGAAGAGCAGGTCCTTCTCTGAAGTCAATCTTGTGAGCCACGCCAGCTTTTTCAATTATGGGCAGTCCCAGTTCATAATATTCCCGGTTCACGTCCATGGCCAAGATCTAATTAATAATTAAAAACAATTACAATCATATATATATATACACATTTGCGTAAAAATAGGCACAACGTTGCACCATAGATACCAAGTATGTATTTGAACCTTTCCATCGTCTGGAAGAGCAAGGGCAGCAGAGAGGAGAGAGTAGCCGGTGTAGACACCAATTTCCATAGTCTTCTTGGCGTTCGTGAGCTTAAGCAGCATGCTCAGAAGTTGTCCCTCGTCAGGTGGTGTAGCCATGTGGTTTCTGTTTTACAATAAATTAATTAAGAGTCATGTTACACGTACGCAAAAAAAATAAACACCATACATACACCCTATACTTATATACATAAAGTTTGCGTTTTAATGTCTGTAATGTTTGTGCACTTAATTAAGTATAATTGAGAATATCATCTATAAGTTTGTAATGTTTGTGCGCTCATGAGAATAAAGTTTGTGCATTATTAATGGTGTATGTATGAGTATATAAAATTGGGTTTACATGTAGTATTTTTGATTAATTAATTAATTAATTAAGGAAAGGTTTTTATTGCCTGAAATCATTTTGGTTTTCTAGCGGCCAATAAATAATGTATGTGCATATATGAATATGATGGCGAAGGAAACATAATTAACCATGCATGGTCTTAATTACATAGGGTGTTTTTCTGTCATCTCACGGAGCTCCTTCAAGCATTTATGCTCTCTTGGATGCACACTGGTTTCAAGTATATACTGCAATTAATTAAATGCACTAGAAAATGTTAGACTTGAATTAATTATTACTGAAGACAAATTAGTTATTATGTTGAGAGATAAATTAATTAATGCGAGTGGTTGATTGTACTTGATAGAGTGCATCGCTCTGAAGGACACTCTTATGAGCCAGATCCCTGTGGCCAGCCGGTAGGTTTTGTTGTGGTTCTTGCTTGTTAGTGGAGGCCATCTCTTATCTGTACACTGGGTACCTAATTTTCTTTTGGGATTTAGTTGGAAGAGGCTTCTTTTCCTTTTTTGTCGATGAAAGCCCCCCAAATCGTATTAAAATATTTATAGAGATGACGGGCGTTAGAATTCATAAGCAATTCCTTTGATTTATCAATGATTGGATCAGCAGGTGCGGGCTGCTCAACTTGTTGCCACTTGCTATTTGTGGTTCGGTAACCAGAAGCTTCCTTTCCTACTAATGTTTGACTTTTTCACGCCAAACCTTATAGACAAGCAACGCTACTAATCGGCAAATATTATTTGTAAAATACCAACGGGGATTGGTCCTAGTGGTAAGCGGCTTGGTGCCGCTTAAGCAAGGTCCGAGTTCGAGACCTTGTGTACGTAGTTATCCCCGCTGGGGGATTCACCCACCATAGCCAGGTGCGCGACCCGGGTCGACTCGGATTAGTCAAGGCTAAGCCCTGGATACCGGGCAGGCAACCGAAAAAAAAATATTATTTGTAATCATATGAGATGTGCACTCACTTTCTATTCATTATAGATAAAATTTAGCGAAGCTTACGACTCATTGAAATTTTCGTTTGTGATAAGTAAATTAATATGATATCTCGTGTAATATCCCACTTTTTTCTTAGCAAGGATTTCACAGGATAGAGATGGGTTAAGAATTTGGAAACACGAATCCTTAGGCAAAAATGTTTGTAGAAATAATTCTGCTCAATTGTGAAAAATTCTGCAGACACTAGATCAATTCCTTTTAGCCATCAGAGTTTAGTAGAGTGTCTAAAGTCTCTAGAAACTGTACCTTTACAGAGAAAAAAGTTACAAATACCTTAGATTAAGCCCAAACCCTCATTAAAAAAATTAGGAGATCGCGACAATATGACCGGAATATTTTTCGGATTGCTATACGCGAAACACCCGGACAGCGTACGACAAAACACTATCAAATAGGACTAAAAAGTGGACCACATGGGCCCCACACACCCACCCCCATGGCTGAATGCCAAAAACCGTCGGGCAAACGTGAGGGAGGACGTGGGCACCGGTTGGGGTAGCGGTTAAAAGACGCGAGGGAAGAAGTGAGCGGATGTTGAAGCCGTCGAGGGTGGCGAAGATGCGTAGACGGCGGCGACGAGTTTGAGGTCGGTTGGCTGGACTAGAGAGGGCATGAAAAATTGAAGAGAGAAAATACATATTAAAATATATTTAATAAGAAAGAAATGCAAATTCTTGTGTGTATAAAAGATTTGTTGACTGTACGGAATCATCCAATTTAATGTACACTGAGACTTTTTTATTTATATATTATAAATAAATCGGTTGCCATTTAAATTTTTTTTCCCCCCGTTTTACTCATACTCTTCTCTTTTACTGTTTCAGATCTTTTCCCATTCTCTATTTGTCTTTATATTTTCAGAATCGTACTGACCAAAATTGAGTGGTGCGGCCAAAACTTGATTAATTACAATTGCTGCTTCCATTGATATTAAACTTGGCCAGCATTACATTTGCTTTATGCTTCTTGGTTCCGGTCCTGTCACTGGGTTTTCTGCTTGTCGTTTTTTCTCCTATTGTCAACGGATTTGTCACAAAATCAAAGTTAGGTGACCAGCTATCACAACACCATGATGGAGTTTGTTCATGAACCTTCGGTACTATGCTATCTTTGTTTTGTTGGTTTTGAAGGCGGTATCTATAAGGAATTCATCATTCTTCCTGTTCCCTACATTTTAAACAATTACAATCATATATACATATTTATGTAAAAGAGGTATATATATAACGTTGCACTATAGATACCAAGTATTTGAAAGAGCAAGGGCAGCAGAGAGGAAAGGTTTTTATTGCCCGAAATCATTTTCAGTTATAAATAATATATGTGCATATATATGAATATGATGGCGAAGGAAATGAAATTAACCATGGTCTTAATTACCTAGGGTGTTTTTCTGTCATCTCGCGGAAATGAATATGTTGGTTTTGTTGTGGTCCTTCCTTGTTAGTGGAGGCCATCTCTATCTGTACACTGGGTACCTAGCTTAATTTTCTCTAGGGACTTAATTGGAAGAGGCTTCTTTTTCTTTTTTATGGATGAAAGGCGCCCCCAAATCGTATTCCAATATTTATAGAGAAAGGACGAGCGTTAGAATTCATAATCAATTCCTTTGGTTTATATATGACTGAATCAGCAGGTGCTGGCAGCTCAACTTGTTGCCACTTGCTATTTGAGGTTCGGTTACCAGAAGCTTTCCTACTAACGTTTGTCTTTTTCACGCCAAACATTATAGACAATCAACACTAAACCTCACAAGCAACACTACTAATCGGCAAATATTATTTGTAATCATATGAGATGCGCACTCACTTTCTATTCATTATAGATAAATATTAAGCTTCAGGGAATAGAGAGAATAGAGAGAATGAGGGAATTGGAATCAATTGAATTGAATCACTTGGTTTGCTTGATGCACAAGCAATACATATATATACAAGCCGCAGCATGCTTGCATTGCAAGCTGTTGACAACAGCCAAAACAGAAAACGGTTTTGTACAGCTGTTTAAATAACTACCAAGCTAACTAACTAAGCCTAATGAAATTCTTCATTACTCTAATACTCCCCCTCAAGTTGGAGAATATATATCTAAGATTCCCAACTTGGAAATCAAATGCTCGAACAAGGGCTTAGGAATAGCTTTGGTTAATAAATCTGCCACTTGGTCTTTGGACTTGACATGGNTGTGTCGTGTGTGAAAATCACAACACATGTGACAAGTATACCATGTCCTCAAGTAATAAAGTATTAGTCTTTCAGACCGAAGTACCGTTCTCATGAGGATGGTTTTGATTAGAAGTGCAATCAAGAATTATTACTTAATAATTGAATCACAAAAGAGGGGTTTGTAGAACTGAATTTTTAGCAATGTAAATTAAATATGATAGCAACTAACAACGTAATTGAAGCAAGTAGGATTTGATTAGAAGGTTAAGGCGATTGTGATTCCGATTCACCACTAACCCCTAATTCAGGTTTCTTTATTATTCAAATTGTTTCCGAAGGACAATCTAGATTCCTATTCTAAAGCAAGTTTCTCTTGAGATCATGAGTACTTATGAATGACCCGATTAACCAATCTCTTAAAATTAATTTAATTTGCCTAGGGATTAGGGTTTTGTGAATCTTTGGTAGTATATGAGGCTAAGAGTTGTACCACCCTCTATTCTTATCTCTAAGATATAGCTAAGTAATGATCAATCTCTCAGTACCACCTAGGTTTCTTTTCTCAAATTTCCCCTAGGTTTACTAACAATTCATTAATGGTCAGTTTATAAAAAGCATTAAGCATAGAGAAAATCAATTCACAACATACACAATTGAATAATGACGAAATCAGAATTAGAAGAAAAGCATTAGGCTTACATCATCATCCCAATCAAAAAGGGAATTAGTTCATGATAGAAAAATTGAAATCAACAATCAATAATGAAAATATAGGAAAATACATAGAAGATAGGAAATCTTTGGGGTTAAATCACGAGCAAGTCGGTTTTCTTCCTTAGTGTTCTTGACTCCTAATCATGGTTATCAAACTCGAGATTTTAGGTAAAATCGTGGAGCCTCCGTAAACTCGGATCGTAAAATCGGATCGTAAAATCGTAAGAGTTTACCTATTATTAAAAAAATATTAAAAAAATATTTTAAAAAATTACTATACTACACAAATATATTTAATAAAACTTAAAATTCATAAATATTTTTAACTTCATACAAAACACAAGTTCAAACAATTCAAACAAACTATTGAGACATAAACACAAACAGTTTGTGTGCATGTGAGGTTATGAGCAGGTAGCAGTGTAGCACCCCGTTTATCATGCCCTGACATAACCACATTCATGATTCATCAATCAACAAACTGTAAATATTAACCCAATCCAATCCATCCATGAACGTAAATCACAAATCTTGTATTGTATTTACATAATAAACTAGAAAGAGGTTGAAGCATCAACCACTTGCCCGAGAATTGTTGCGGCCTTGCGGCG
>QANU01082569.1:52736-85691 GCA_003254905.1 Nissolia schottii | reverse complement strand
AGAGAGGACTGAAAGCTGTGGAATCACCAATGGATCCTTCAAGGAATCTTGAAGAAAGAAAGAAAAGAAACCGAGAATCCGGGGGAAAATACCTCAAATGCTTGATGATTTCTTCAAGAAATTCATGAACATTGCATGAATGAAGAACAGAAAAAATCGCAGCAAAGAGGACAGCATTTCAGCCTGAGGAAGATCGAAATTGCGGAATGAAAAATCACTGATACCATATTAAGCTTCAGGGAATAGAGAGAATAGAGAGAATGAGGGAATTGGAATCAATTGAATTGAATCACTTGGTTTGCTTGATGCACAAGCAATACATATATATACAAGCCGCAGCATGCTTGCATTGCAAGCTGTTGACAACAGCCAAAACAGAAAACGGTTTTGTACAGCTGTTTAAATAACTACCAAGCTAACTAACTAAGCCTAATGAAATTCTTCATTACTCTAATAATAAAAGTTAGCAAAGCTTACGTAGTCTCATTGAAATTTTCTTTTAAGTATTTATTATATTGCACTGGATGAATTGTGGGCACCGCTTCCATGACCTCGAGTACCTTGGCTCATTGATGGTATAGATACTGATAATACACGTATTTGTTTTGATCTCCTCTTGTAATAATTAATTTATAATTATTATGGTTAATTTTATAATTTTACTATTTCATTCAAATTAATTAGTCAGGTAACTCCTCTCTCACCTAATTAATATTCTATTTATGACTTATTTAAAAAATATTTTACTAAATTAATATTAATTATATTTATCCAACACATTCATTATACCAAACAATCTAACATATTCATTGATGAGAGTGAACGAAATAAGGAGTAGTAAAGAGAATATTAAATATGTGAGAGAAAAGTTAAAAAATTTACTGAATGGGGATAGAATTAAAATTATAAAGTTTTCATAAGAAAATGATTTTTTTTTATGTTATATATATATATATATATATATATATATATAAAATGTGGAGAGTGTGTCTATATATTGGGTTCACTAACCTCCACAAGTTCATGTCCACAAGCTCATGTGGAGGTAAATAACCTCCACATTTTAGTTTGAGCAATAAAACCACTCTTCTATAAAGTTATAAGTGTGGGTAATTTTGTAAATTTATTTTTGTTGTATTAACGCTAGTTTGGCTTCTTTTCTCACTTTTTAATTCCACCCTTGATTGCATTAAATGTATGTATTTTCTTATCTTAATAATATTTTCTTTTTCCTATACAAAATATTTATTTCCTTGTATAAAATAATTTAATAAAAATTCATGATATATTTCCAAAATGGGTCATGACATTCCCAAATATAAAAATAAGATTTATTTTAGGGTTTAGTGATCCTTAGCATAAACAGAAGTTTAGATTAATGATAAGACAAAAAGAATGCATAAATACGTCCATTATTGTGCATCTAAGTTGTTATACATGTATATGTTATGTTGTAAAGGTATATGTTTAATATAACCTAATCTAATCCAAACGTTTTAGAAAACATAAAGTGGAACCTTACCATGCATCACTATTTTATAATAAACCGGAGTGGTTAGGGCAAGGACGGTGACACTTTAGAGTCGTACTGATATTTATATCTCACTTCTATTGTCTTGGTTCGGGTCATTTTCAGACAGTTAGGTTGTGATGAGTAATAGCGTGTCTTTAGTGGCCTTACAATCAGAAGATTGTGGTATACCCGACGAGCAAAGGCTTAAAACGTGGAGTTGCTTGAAGGAAGAATCATTACAAGCTATACTTTTCCGCTATTAGTATTTATGTTGTTAATAGTGTTATGATAGATTTTGTAAGTATTTTACTCTTATACATCTAAGAATAATAAATTCAATAGATTCTTTTATGACTTCCGCTTACACTTATTAGTATTATATCATTATGGCCTATGGATTTTTTGTAAGTATACTTTATTCAAAAATACTACATGTACACCCAATTTTATACACCGATACATACACCATTCATAATGCACAAACTTTATTCCCATGAGTGCACAAACATTACAAACTTATAGATGATATTCTCAAGTATACTTAATTAAGTGTACAAACATTACAGACATTAAAACACAAACTTTATGTATATAAGTATAGAGTGTATGTATGGTGTATATTTTTTTGTGTACGTGTAGCAGGACTCTACTTTATTAAGGAAAAATTATTTGCTATTTTCCTAATAAGCAAAAGCAAAAATGTTTTGTGTACACCGATATTCCATACACCCCATAAACCCCGTACATACACTATCAGATTATACAGAATTAATAACATTTATACGCACAACACACACCTTCCCAAAATAGAATGACATAAACTCCCACCCGATTTTGTGAGCAATTCCATGCTATTTCACCCTGAACTCTGAGCTCGATAATACGCCGTAACCAGCACCCCGTAGTCTCAATCCCACAACTAGAAACGCGAGCTCATATGTGATTATCAGTGTCGAAAGGTCTACGAGGATCGTATTTGTGATCGTATCAGAATCAATCATTTGGTGATTATAGTCGTTTTGATCCAAACAATGGAAGAAATCATTCAAATGCCAGAGAATGTGGTACTTTTTTGTGCTTTTTGGTTTGTTCATGGAGTGTGTTTATCGACAAGGAAAATTTTGTGTTTAAATCGTAGGCACACAAATGCAAAAACATTATACTTAGTATTGCACAAACTTTAATATGAAATATGCACAAACATTATAATCCTCAAATTTAATTCACGTTCTGTTACATCCTCAAATTCATTTAATACAATGCACAAACATTATGACAGGTAAAACACAAACTTTATGTGTGCTATTGCACAAACAATACGCTCATATTTTTCATAGTACAATTTGATCACAATTTTAAAAATGCACAAACATTATAAGTTTAAATAATAGGCACACAAATGCACAAATATTATACGTGATATTGCACAAACTTTAATCTGAAATTTGCTCAAACTTTATAATCCTCAAATTTAATTCATGTTCTGCTATATTATAATCCTCAAATTTATTTAATTAAATACACAAACATTATGACAATTAAAGCACAAACTTTATGCGTGCTATTACACAAACCCTACACTTATTTTTTCATAGTACAATCTGATCACTATTTTTAAAATACACAAACATTATATGTGATATTTGTAACACCCTAGTTAGCTGATTAAGCTTAAGTCGTAAACAATGCTCACTAGTTTTTCACTTTTCGGCTGAGTTACTTTTAAACTTACGTTTAAAATACAGTTAATACAAAAATATGGACCAATTTAAACTTTTTCTTTGTTTACAAATCTTGATTTTGAAAACATGAGCCGTACTTGTGTCACGACGAATCATACAAACAAGGAAACTCTAACACTCGAGAGAGCTTCTCAAGGGCTTAAACATGACACAGTCATTGTCATCCATAAATACACACCATATGGTCCAAAGTTAATAGATATCACAACTAACTATATAACTAAGTATATACAACAAATACAACTATGCATGGGGTCCGTAGTGTAGCTACCCCTACTGTTCCCATGCGGCAAAAGGAAAATACACATATACGAAGGCCTGATTTAGACAGGTCGTCAGCTTGTCACAATAGTTTCCTGCCTCACATAAGATGATGATCCTTGTTCCTTCTATTGTCGGAGGTTGACCTTGTTGTGTCTGCTCGATGACTTTTCAACATTATTTTGTTTGTTATCCTGGACTATAAATAAATGGGGGTGAGAACTTGAGTCCTAAATGGGAATCCTATTGGGGAATGACTTTTCTTTATGTTTACTTATGGTTCAGGCCACTCAAGAGATCTCTAGGTGATAAAATAATTAAAAACTAAAGGCCCTACTTCATTTTTTTTAATTCGTTCTAGTCCTGAGCAGCTTTATCTAATTAACTAAGTGACAGGGGAATTCTAATCTTTCATTACCTATAGGGTTCTTGTGCTTTCTAAACCTATTTGTTTAAGTATCATGATATTGGATCGCGTCCTCCTATAACCTTATAGTGTATACATTATACACATGTATCACATATCACGTATATCATGCATGAAGGGAATCTGAAATTCTCCTATGTGCCCTATCAGGTAATTCCATTGGGGAAGCATCCTTCTCGTGCTTTCCCCATGTACTCGGAGGGATCGTCATCCCCGTGTTTTGTATGGATCCTGCTCTGGATTAATATCCGTAATTCATTTTTGTTCATAGGGTAGAACTCATGCCGGAGGTGGTAACGAACCACAGACGCCTTACCGTGAAAGATAAGTATATGCGTAAATGTATATAAAGTGACCTTCCTTGAATGCAGGGATGGTGAGGGGCTGCTCTTGTGGCAAGCCAGGGGTGGACATTCTTTATTCTTGATTTTAGACTTAATTCTTGATATTTTGTTTGACATATTCGGCTGATGTAGTAATTTTGTACTTTGTGCCACAACTTTCTTGTTCTGTCTAGGGATATTTTCTTTCCTCTCTATTCTTTTGTCATGTTCTTTTCTTTTCCCTCATGTCACTCCTTTGTGAGGCGTTTACTTTGAGACATATTCTAGCTTTTCACAATAGATTTAAGCCTGCTTCCTTGATATTAACCAATCCTTCTTGCAGGATTGGCGAGGGGCATGTCTATGGACGTGCCAAGAGGTCTGACCTAAAAATATATCTATCTTCCGAAGAAAAAATAAAGCCTTAGAACCTCTTTAATACTAAACATTTTTAATATATTATTGATTAAAATCAGATTTTAACTAGATCTTAAATAAAAAATAATTATCAAATTATCAATCAACTTAAACTTTTAGCACCATAAGTTCTTAGTCACATCCTAAACTTGATGTCGACCTCATAAATTTATTATCTATAGTATAAAAAACAATTTGTACGTGGTATAATTTAGGCTTAAAATACATTTTTTTTTGTCATTTGATTATACTCGTTTATTCAATTTCGTTCTAGATTTTTAAAAACATTCAATTTGATCCTCTTTTTGTAAAACGTCATCAGATTATTCTTTACCTAGTCCCCTAATTAATCTACTAATGAACCTCATTGGCATGACCATTAATAACACTGGAGTGGCCGTATAATAACTAGGGATGAAAAAACTATCCATGAACTCGAATGTCCATGGGTATTACCCACGATGGGTACGGATATACCAGTAAACTTTGTACCCATGAGTACAGGTATCCGTACCCGTTTGCTAATGGGCCTAGATGTGGGGATTGAGGTATTTGACCCATGGATACCCACTAATTATCCATTAATATAATGATATGTAAATATTTTTACCTATATAAATATGAAAACTAAATACCTTAATTCATTTTTATCTACAATGTTATTGGATTTTGATTATGTATTTTATTAATTTAAATTATGATTTCTTAGTAGTAATATTGTAATATACTATATTTGAGTGATTTTTATAATTTTTTTTTGAATTTTTAACAAATATTGCGGATATCCATGGGAATTGAAATCCCCACAGGCAAAGTTGTTAAATTTATGATGTTACATAAGATCAAAAGAGTAAAATAAAAACGTAAAACATGAAATTGTAACATGATTTAAGTCATAGGATCATTCGATTCAACTCATAATAGTGGAATTGACTGACCTATTCAAAATCTTAAAATCGTAATATTTTAATATTTAAATCAAGATATTAACAACATTGCCCACGGGTACAGGTAATGGATACCCATGATGGCTACAAGTACGAGAATGAGTAGCAAAATATTAAACGGGTATTGATAATGGGGGGCATGTACCCGTACTTATGTATACTTATTGTCATCCTTACTTCCCTAAAATATATCAACGAAATAAATTCAATTACATTGGACTTATTATATATAGGTCAAATTATCTTTTGGATTCCTAATTTTATATGATCTATCAATTTAGTTCTCTATTTTTTTTTTATAAATTTGATATTATGTGTTTTAAATCGCTACCAATTTGATTCTTTACATGTTATGTATTTTTTTGTCGTGTTCTTTACATTTTATTTGCATCAATTTAGTTTATTACATTTCAAATCATTATCGGTTTGGTTCATCACGTCTGCATCACATATGCCTAGAAGAACCAATTAAACAATGATTTACAATGCAAACGAGATTGCTAACCTCTACAACATCATGTGAAAGTTAGCATCGTACACATTTTTATTTAGACATAAAAATCACTCTCCTCTTGTAATAATTAATTTATAATTATGGTTAATTTTTATAATTTTATTATTTCATTCAAATTAATTAGTCATGTAACTCCCCTCTCACCTAATTAATATTCTATTTATGAATTATTTAAAAAATATTTTACCAAATTAATATTAATTATATTTATCCAACACATTCATTGTACCAAACAGTCTAACATATTCATTGATGAGAGAGAACGAAATAAGGAGTAGTAAAGAGAATATTAAATATGTGAGAGAAAAGTTAAAAAATTTACTGAATGTGGATAGAATTAAAATTATAAAGTTTTCATAAGAAAATGATTTTTTTATGTTTATATATATATATATATATATATATATATAATGTGGAGAGTGTGTCTATATATATTGAGTTCACTAACCTCCACAAGTTCATGTGGAGGTCAATAACCTCCACATTTTAGTTTGAACAATAAAATCACTCTTCTATCAAGTTATAAGTGTGAGTAATTTTGTAAATTTATTTTTGTTGTATTAATGCTAGTTTGACTTCTTTTCTCACTTTTTAATTCCACCATTGATTGCATTAAATGTATGTATTTTCTTATCTTAATAATATATTTTTTTCCTATACGAAATATTTATTTCCTTGTATAAAATAATTTAATAAAAATTCATGATATATTTAAAAAAATAAAACCTATTGATGTTATAATAAAAATTTATATTATGTTGTCGTACAAAATTAAGTTATGAAAATTCATATTATATTTAAATAATAAAATAGCAAAGTGTGTGAATTGTTAAGTGAATTTTCCTTTGATGGAATGTTACGTGAATTAGTCATGTAACTTTTTTAATGAAATATAATAAACACCAATAAGGTTATATACATTATTAAACGATAAGAATATTTTTCATGAATGAGCTAACATCGATAAATTTATCATTGAAAATATTTTATTATTTACAATACAATAATTTTACTTAAATTTTTAATATCACTTATGCATTATTATTTATAAAGAAAAAAATAGTAAAAAGAAAAACATTAGTATAATTAATAAGAGAGAATCAGCGAGAGAATATTAATTAGGTGAGAGAAAAAAAGGTTAAAGTAGTAATTAACACGAGTAGTACAAAATTATAAAATTGTCCATTGTATAAGTTAAGTAAATGAAAAGTAGCGTGAACCTATTTGTTCAAAGTAAAATGTGGAGGTTGTTAATCTCCATGTGAATTTGATCATCAATATTAACTCTTCTCACTCTTATATATAAACATTATTCTCACTAAAATCATCCCTTTTATTTATATATATATATATATATATATATATATATATATGTATGTATGTATGTATGAAGTGGTTTAGTGAGAGAGTTTTTCTTTTTTCATGTGAGAGTATGAGATTGCATTTTTTGGCATTAAATTAAACTCTATGATCAATATTACATATTAAAAAAGGAATCGTATTATAAAGAAGAGAGTTGAACCATTGAATTATAATAAATTTTCTCTCTCGATTGACTCATTTATTCTTTTTCTCTGGTCTAGTGTAAGATTCATCTGAAAAAGGAAAACCAAAAAAAAAAAAACTCTTCTCACCTGAATCCTTGCATGTATATATATATTTTCTAGGATGATTCGGAATTTATAGAAAAAAAAAAAATCAAGGCATCTCAGTATCCTTTGAAAGCTTTTCATCATCGGGTTTCATTGACAACTCACTATCATCGACGCCTGTGACTTTGAAGACACCGTACATGTAAGGCCAAGCTAAATGTAAATTCCTACTACTATTTTAAGGAGACATTAATTTAATCTATAAATTAATCACATCCCATGTTTTATGTTTCATAGGTACACACTAGAGACATAGAGCAAGAAAAATTAAGAGTTGGAGTAAGTGATTAAGCTGGTAAATAAACTCTCGACTTAATTTCCCACTCAAATGATGCAAATTCTCATATCTTATGGTTTGCAATTAGATTGTCTTCTTGATTCATTTTTTTTTAATTGTGACATTAGTGGATGCGATTTATTGTAGTGATAATTATGCCCTTTTTCTTCTGACTAGTAATTTTGTGTTGTTTATCGGAACGAGTGGTTGAAGTGAAAAGGTTCGACCTTTCTTTGCCCAAAGCTTCTGAAATCTCTAATTTATTGGCATAGCATCTTCTTGTTTTCCTTCTTGCCCAAAGGCTTCTCAATAATTATCTATCCCAAAAATTTAACTTAATGAATAATGCAATTTAAATGATTATATTATATCTCTTTACACGTCCCCTCATATAATAGCTTTTTTAAGCTTGTAGTGTGAATACTTTGTTTTTGAAATGGGGATTGTGAAAGTTTCAACCCTTAACTTCTTGGTTATAGTGGCTCTGATACCATGTTAAAAAGAGTTGTGATCAAAGTGATTAGAGAACTCATGTTCTGTGAGATTGGAATCATGAAGAGTTGATTACAGTGAAGCACTCTCAGTGCTATTCATACAAGGAGCTTGACTCTTATGACTATGTAAATCATGTATAC
Organism: Nissolia schottii; assembly: GCA_003254905.1. Lineage (NCBI taxonomy): Eukaryota > Viridiplantae > Streptophyta > Magnoliopsida > Fabales > Fabaceae > Nissolia > Nissolia schottii. The sequence continues at coordinate 76,983 of QANU01082569.1, read as the reverse complement.
CATAATATACAAATGTTCTTACATGTTCCTTTTTGTTCATTCACGTTAAAAGGAAAAATCAAAATTTATAGTAAATTGCTCTAGTTTCTATTACACTACGTTTTTTTTTTTTTAAGGAAATATGCACTTTAGTTCGTGAATGTTTCGTACATCACATTAACCCTTAAAAGTTTTTGACAAAAAATATGTCTACATATGTTAAAATGTGACATAAATTTAATCCTTTAAAAATCTAGTTTTTTGACCCCAAGTTGATTTTTGTTTTTATTTCCCATTTACATTTTTTTATTTTGAATGTTTTTTTAGGATTTTATTAAAAAAAAATAGTGAAAACATAAAATAAAAACAGGAAACAAGTTTTGCTCTTTTTATCACTATTTCATAAACAAAAATCATGGAAAAATTACACAGATTGAAAATAGTAAATGATAATGGAAAATGAACAAGAATCAAATAGACCTTAACTTTTAAAGTACTTATTTGTTGTCAAATAATATTTTGAAGGATTGGATTGATAACATACTTTAACTATGAAGGGTCTATTTAATTTCAAACAACTTTAAGAGACCAATAATATGATGTCATATTTTAATTTTCATGACTTATTTGATGCTCAAAATCTTTTAGAGATTAAATTGATGTCACATAAAACTTTTGGAGACTAAATTGCATTATTGTACTTCACCTTTTTATACTTTACTAAACAAATATCACATAATTTTCATTTTAAAAATTAATTTTGCACTGAAGTATTGAAAAATTTGTCGTTAATTAAATTAAGAAAAACAATGATTTCCCGCAAACGAATGCAAGTTGCTAATCCAAGGATGTACACTTTCTCACCATTACTATTATACTACTATCACTATTACTTTGTGGTCTAAGTTGAACATTGCATATTACTATTTACTTCTAGCAAATTTAAGCTTTTGATTCAAATATATCATCACCGTCATGGTTGAATTTAGTATATCATCTCTTTTTCCTCTAAATTATTAGCATCATTTCTACTTTGTATTGCCTCCTATGTTCAGATACAGATACAGCTAGCTACTCTTTACATTTTTTTTTATATACATATAAATAATACCAATAATTTTAAACAATATTATGAGGTTGAGTAGTATTTGCTTTTGGTTCTAATGTAGGTGTAGTGACCGAGTAGGAAGTCCATATTAGATGATCCCTTATTATTTCTCTTCTTCGACCCTTTGACCTTAAGAAGTAACCTTAGACACAATGAGCAATCAAGGTGACGTTCCTTCTTTACTCACACCACCAACTCTAACTCGATGATGCCCTTCTCATTGCCTTTCGAAACCATGCATGTCTCCCTTTGTTGTTATAGGAGACCAAACTGGACAAAATGAAGCCCTACCTTACGTACAATTTGGAACACTGCAATTTGCGCCACCTCCTACAATATCAAGTTTCGTTGCTTCTAGAAGTGACCATTATTCTATTTCATCGTCAAGTGCCAATATGGTTATTGCAAATAATAATCGTAGTGAAAGGATCTCTACTACTCTGAACGCAACTCATAGTGATGCCCAATTAGGATCTCCAATTATGCAACCGTCTTTGTTTGCTCCTACGCTTTGGACCACGGACATGGTTTCAACGAGCGCTTACGCAATTTCTCATCACAATGCCGCAACCGGAAGTGGAGCTATGGTACCTTACCACACTACAACATTAAACGTTGCAATTATTAGAAGTGAAATTATTAGTACTCAAAGCTTCTTTTGGAACTATCCTAATATTGGTCCCGGTCATGCTCAACAATATGTCTATCTCCCTAGTGTTGTTTATTTCCCACATGCTCTAATTACGTGGGTGTATCCTTTCAATGCGCGTGAACATCATGCGCAAATGTCACCAAGGGATTGGAACAATTATGGCAGACATGCGATTTCTCAAGATGATGGTGCAACTTCAACCACGCTGCCCCTTGTCTCATCCATGTTTGAGACTAATGATATTGAAGTGAGAAATAGGACGGTGGCTCAGGTATGTTCAATACTTCAAAGTTTAAGCTTCCTTTGTATTTATTGGCATGCTCTTTAATCATTAAGGATGTTTGTTTTGACCTCTTAAAACTAGTGGAAAATATATATTCAATTGCGTAACCTTAAGTGAACGTCGTCAAAAGTTTATTGATGAAATTTTTTTTTCAATTTGCCATGATGGTCTTTTAGAGATAAACTATTGGTTTCTTGTAAATTTTTGGTGGTGCTTGATATCATGTAAAACATTATGTAAAGTGTCACTTGATGATCTAATGCTCTAATAAAATCCGGAAATTATTGTGAAAGTATTAGAAAATAGAGTTAATCTATGTCATATCAATATACTATTGAGTCAAGTGAAATGACAACTATCTTAATTGTAGTAGTCCTTGACTTGAGACTTCAAAGATGTTATTGTATTTAATTACTAATTGAAATGAGATTATCTATCTTTCCTATTTTGAGTTTCAATTCTTAGATTCTCAATTTTTGAAGCTTACTGTAATTGAAATAAAAGCATTGAATTGATTGTTGTAGCAATATAAGAAAAATGGAATTTTATTTGTTTATTGGAATATAGTTTTGAATGAAGTGAAATCAAAATTGTGTTCGTTGAATTAATTTTCAAATTGAGACTTGAAAGAGCTTCTTTTTTTTTTTCTGGTAAATGCGTGAATTTTTTGGTAAACGAAAGAGCTTAATGTATCTTATGACAAGTTGAATGTTTTGGACGCCTACCCTGCTCGAGATATTATTTTTGAATTGATAGATGTGAATATAAGCAATTAGAATTTGATTTTAAACACTTGCAATGTAATGTTGAATGAAGTGAAGAACATATTAGTTAAATAACCCTCAATCTAATGTATCTTATTACTAGTTGGTTAAATTGGGATATAAATTGCTCGTTTTAAATTTTTTATTTTTTCTTTAATTTTTTATTCTTACCCTTATTTAAATAAAGTTGTTTCTTGTCCGAATTGAAAATAGTTTTATGTTGTTTACATATATTGTGTATATAACAATTATGGGTGGGCACAGACAAGGTTGTTAAACTCGAGAGTTTAAGTAAACTCGTGGAGTATCAGCAAACTCGAATCGTAAACTAGTATGACTCTATATACGTAAAAAAAATATATTATAAGCAATATAATTAGGAATTAAACTTGATTAAATATTGTATTTATAATTGAAATTGAATAATGTTAACTTTAAATTAAATTAACGAAAGAAATATCATAAAATACACCTTAATGCATGAAACTTAGTGGTTGTGTCATACTTTATTCAGTATCTGTATTATTTTATAGTTCAATAAAACATAGCTCAATTATGATAAATATATGAAATTAACAAAATAAACTCAATATATATTATCTAATATAAACAAAGTTACGTAAGTATCTAACAAAGTTACAAAATTTGTACATTTTGAGGTAAATTCGTAAACTCGTAGGTAGATTTTAACTCGTAAACTCGCTAGTAGAATCGAGAGTTTACTTAAACTCGTATGAGTTTACCAAAAAAGAGTTTACATTAGTGTTAACTCGTTTTGTGTAGTAAAATCCTAAACTCGTAAGAGTTTACGAGTTAACTCGAGAGTTTTACAACCATGGGCACTTGTTGGGTTAGATTCAGGGAAAAAAATTACTCAAACCAAACAAATGAGTATGGGTTGAGTCAGTTCAGGTTTTATTAATTTAGGGTGTTCAACCCGAACTGAATTCACTAATTACAATCAGGATAGTTTAGGTCGAGCACCCAAGTTAAGAAATTGAAATAAAAAATACTTACACATATAAAAATAAACACTAGATACCAAATCTAAGATCTAAAACTCTTTCAAGTAAAAATCAATTTATTCATTGATCAATAATCGACAAGCCAAAAGTCACAGTCAGTTTCCTTTTAAAGAAAATATATAACAAGCCAAGAATCACAAACATCTTCTTCCTTGCATCCTTCTCATCATCATCATCAAAATAAACATTCAAAAAGCAAAAAACCATTTCTTCTGCTTTTTATTTAATTTAAATATCTAAAATAAACATCTTCATTCATAAATTGATGGAGAAGCAAAGGGGGAGAAGAAAGGGATTAGTGGTCGGTGGGCAGCAATGATGACTGGTGACATAAGTTTTTGGATGAAAGTAAGGAAAAAAGAAACAATGTGTGATGTTAAAAGTGAGTTAGTATAGGTGGCTGAGAGTGTTTACTGTTTAATAATTTTATAAAATAAAAAATAATATATATATATACACACACATCGAGGTTGTCCGGCCAGATAATGGGTAGAAAAGAATTTGGTTGGGTCAGATGGACCAGGTTTAAGGATTACCCATACCCATGAACACCCCTAATAACAACACTAAGAGCTAAAAAAATGTTGAACCTCTCAAGTATACTTTTTGCGTCTTTCACAACTTTTTGTATTTTATAAGAAGTTTCAATCCTAAAGTTCTAATCACTGTAATAACATTTTTTCTCTTACCAAATTTGTAAGTAGGTAAGTTCTCATATTAATTCTAAGTTTAATTATTAATGTGTATAAATATATTCTTTAATGAAGGCTATGTTCCTTTCTAATATTGTTCATACAATGTTATGTACTTATAATGTTGAAAAAAAATGAATATTATAGGCCAATTATATTCTTAATAATTTCCCTCCATACCAAAACATTATTCGCAACCATCGTCACATTGAATTGTATGCAAGAATTTCGCATGTAAATATTCATCCAAAGACATTCCAAAAAGTTTCTAAGAGATGTAGAAAGATCATATGTAAAGGACTATTTCACCTTTTCACATCATTCCCCTTTACCTTGAATTTGATTCTACCACCAACTATTCTGAAGCAACTTTCTTTTCCATTGTGTCTAATTATTTAATCTCATGTGAGCTAGCATGTAGCCACACATTTTATAAAATTCAGATTAGTAATAATTATATTATGGTGTGTATTAACTAATTTGAGCCATTATGGCTTCTTTTATGTTAAAATTTAATAAGCATGTATGTGTTGTGGTGATACTAGTCTTCAGTATGAAAATTTCACAATGGATGTGTTAACCCATGCTATGGTGCTTATTTAACAAAGACACTTTAATGTGTTCATGTAATAAAACATATATTATTTGTTTTGTTGAGTACGCAATAGATAGAGATAACCATAGAAGTTAGGTAGTTATAGTAACTATTAATTTAGTTATTTAGTGAGGTGAAAACTTTGTTAATAATATTGTGTGTGTATAGATATTGTATCATATAGGTCATATTATAGACATCTGGTGGACAATTCCTTGCTGAGGTGCTTTGGTACCGATCTTTGGTGCTTTTTCTTGGGAGCCATCTAACCTGAAATTGCACATTAAGAAATTAAATTATCAGTTTCACAAATTCAATACATGGCTCATTTTAATAAGGGTGGAAATTAACCCCAACTGAGTGTGAGCAAATCTTTTCATGTCATCCACAATTTCCAACTTTTTATCATAAAAATTATTCACTTTTGCATCCTCTAAGGCCCAAAAACATTTTAACTCTCAATTCATCACAAGATCTTATTTCACAATTAAATTATGTGAGATAAAAAAAACTTAGCAATTCCTAAAGGTCAAGAAACCAAGGTTGAACATCGATGATGATTAAACAACATTCACCAAAATCATAAATCCTCTAACTAGGGTTTCTTGACATTAATTTTATTAAAAGAATTGAACATAAAATATACATATCGGACAATGAGATATGCTCAATTGTAGCCACTCTAGTTATTATTGAATCTTGGGGCCATTTTCCATGTACCTACAGTACTGTTCTTTATTGACGGGTGCTATAGAGCATTGCACAATTGAGTGAGGCCTTCCACATGAATCACAAGCCACCGATTGAGCTAAATGAACTCCTTATTGGACCCCACCTATTGTTGGAAAGTGTTAGAAAGTTTGCTGTTGCTGAGCCATTTGTTATTGCTAGAGTGCTAGCTAGTGCTTCAGTCTTAGCCATTAGGGCAATGTTGATGTCATCTTCCAGCCACCCCCTTCTTCTTCTTCTTCTGGCTTCTCTTCTTGGATGGGTAGTTGTTTCTAGCTATGAGATCAAATAACTCCAAGCTCTCAGCTGGGAGGCTTCTCTTCAGTTGCTAAGTTGTGACACTCCACCAAATTACACACGTGGTTGTGCGCCTCTTCATGTGCCAATCCAGCAAATTGGTTGTTGTTCTCGATGAATGTGATGGTCGACGACTTTATTTTATAGTCTTGATTGCCAAAAGTCATCAGCCTCACAATGGTGGATGCACTATTGTTTGACTTGGAAAAGAAGTCATCCATCACCTTGTTATCATTTGCGCTGTTATTTCCGGTCATAATTAATGATCTCAAGTTCGGGTGGTTCTTGTGCAGCTTGTTCTCTTGCTTCTCTAGTGTCCTTCTTTAATCTCCTTGCAGTTCGTTCGATCCTAGGATCAAACTGCAGTTGTGGATTACTCTTGTGCATACTCTAAAAACACTAACAAACATGTGAAAGGTAACAAGTGATAAGAGGAAGAACAATGAACACAAATGTACAAAAGAATTAAAAAGAAAACTAAAAAAAATAAAGCAATAAACATTTAGTACATAGTTTATCGACTATTTTCAATAATAAAAATTTGTCCCCAACAACGATGTTAAAAACTTGATACGAAATTTTTGTGACGAGTATGTTGCATTGTACAAGTAATAAAGTGATGAATAAGGGGTTGTTGTACCTACAAGAAAAAATTAATTGTTTAATATAATCAACTAACAAGAGTACTTGAATGAACGGGTTATTTGATTTTAAGGATTCGAGTTTAATAAACTCAGAACTAATTATAAAATTAACACAGAATAAAAACTAAAGAAAATATGGATTTTGAATTCAATAAACGGATGAAGTTAGGGCACTTGATTTCACCTATCCTAATTGCACTAATTTAATATTAATTATTCAGCTCTTGCGCTTGGTTCTCTCAACGAGTTTGGGAAATCATCTCCTAATTACTAACCTCTCTCGATGGTTTGTAATTTCTTTCAAATTAATCAATTACTTAATTTCTTACCTAAAGCAAGCCAAATTGAATCATTATATCTCTATGATTTCCCTCAGATAATCGCATAATCTACACGAATTACCTCTAACTGTAGTTAGCATGTGGTTAATTTCTCAATTGTTTCTTCCTCTCGAATTGCATACAAGACTAAGGTTTATGTAATTAGTGATCAAGCAACCAAAGCATTAAGAACGGAGAAATTAACTAAATGAACACAAGCAATTACTGAATAACCTCAAATTAAAATAGAAAATCAACATATAGTTTACATCAAGGCCCTAACCTAATGGAATTAGCTCATGCTAGGACAAATAGACATCATGAAGAGATAAGGGATAAAGAAAGAATAATACATAAATTGGATGAAGAATCGAATGACAATGATCCTTCGATCTCCTTCCTCCCCAAGATTTTATCTCTAAACCCTTAGTTTCAAGTGTTTTAATTTCTGTGTCTAGATGATGATGCATTTATGTTTTCCCAGCCCATTTTATAATCATAGACCCCTTTTCCGTTATAGAGCAGAAAATGCATCAAAATAACTTGTCAGATACCACTTGGTGCTCGGTCATCATGCTTGGCACTCGACCGACAACCTTTCTAGATAAGCTTCTAGCTTCTATCTTCATAGGGACCAAGCACCAAATGTAATGCTCGGTCACCAACTTCTATGGTTTGGCTTCTAGCTTTTATCTTTGTGGAGACTTAGCGCCAGGTGCTGCACTCAGTTGCCAAATCATTAGATTTGGCTTTTTCTTCTTCCTTTTGGCTTGGACTGTGCTTCTGATTTGTCTCAAGTGTTCCATGCTATTCCTAGGATCTTGGGACCTGAAAAGCCACTTACAAACCACCAATAAACCTACAAGGATTCCGAAAGTGCATAAATTTGGCTAATCACTATGAAAACACTCTTTATTAGAAAATGTTAAAAACAAGATGATAAACTAATAAAAAAATGCATGAGTTAGTTCTAAAACTACATGAAAGATCAAACAAAGATAACTCTCATTGTAGAGTTATGAATGCTTAATAAAGCGTTTTTATATTCATAAATTTATAATTAATGATAAATTTGATGTAGTTATAAAATAAGCTACTTGTTCAAAAATCTTTATATGTTCAAGGAACTGATTTGTGGTTTTTGTCCTGAGGGCGTTTTCCTATGGAGTTCGACGAGGCTCGTTTCGAGCAAGTCTTATTGCGCAATGGCTTAGGTCAGGCGTCGGTGTCAGATGCCCTTGCATCCTTGTAAGGCATTGGCCTAGAAACTTTGCTTGGCTTTCTGCTTTTGAAAATAAACAGATTCATAAAAAATTATCAAAATAAAAAAAAAATTATTGTTTCAAGGAACCATTCAACTTATTTTCTTGGTGAGGGCGGGAAATTTCATTAGTGTCTCATATTTTGAATAAACAACCTGACTTCAATATTGATATGAAAATAATGATTTGATGCTGTAGGATCCTGACCATCAAAATCAAAATCAAATTCAAGGACTGACTGATGAAGACATCATGATGAACATCAATTGTGAGAAGTATGAGTGCTTTGACCAACCGGATAATCTAGAAAACAAAGAAAGATGCAGCATATGTCAGGTAAGGCCTTATAATGATGCTACCTTTTTGATCCATTAAAATGGTAAACAATAATAAAAGTATTCGGGGGGGCATTAGCACACATGGAAATATTTTACTGATGGTTGTGTAAAATGATCTCTTATCATCTCTTTTCGATTATTTTGGGAATTCAAACGGGATTTTTATCTGCTTATAATTGCTATTTTGTTATCAAAAATGCTACATGCACACCCAATTTTATACACCCCTACATACACTATTAATAATGCACAAACTTTATTCTCATGAGTGCACAAATATTATAAACTTATAGATGATATTCCCAATTATACGTAATTAAGTGCACAAACATTACTGACATTAAAACACAAACTTTATGTATATAAACATAGGGTGTATGTATAATGTATATTTTTTAGTGTACGTGTAACAAGACTCTTTTGTTATACTTTCTTTTTAGAGATCTTATCTGCTTGTTCACATTTTCATACTCTATATTCTTTTTTATTATTATTATTACTACTACAGTTTTTGTATACAATTTTAGGACGATTATGTCAATGGACAAGAAATAGGAAGGTTGCAGTGTGGGCACATGTTTCACCTTAATTGCATCAGGCAATGGCTAGTATTGGAGAACACGTGTCCATTGTGTAAACGAGTGGCATTAGCTGTTAATGGAGATGGATGAATGATTAGTACTCGACTGTAACTTCAAAGACCAAAATTTAAAGCTCTTGTTTTTCTGGATAAACTTATCTATATGGTAATGGTTGATGCATGATCGATGCCCTTGAGCATCTGGAAGTTTCTTCTAAAAAATTAATGTTGCTAGAACTTTTGACAACATGATAGGAAGTCATTCCAATAGAACCTGTTTAGTTGTGGCATCGTTGGTATGATTTTTGAACAAATGCTTTATAACAATCAAAATTATGATTTGTCTAACGACGACATGTAACTATTTGATAATACAATTAGTATAAACTTTCTTTGCTTGATTTAGATAATAACTTAACCTTTTTTTCTTGGATTAGATCAAATTGCTGCAAGAACTCCAAGTTACTTCCTCATAGAAATTTTCACTCATTTTTCTTTAAGGCTACCTCTTTAGTGGGTGTGATGCCCCCATCCCCATACCTTCAGGTTGTCGAACCCACGAGAATAATATTACACTAGGTTTTAATTAACAAATATCTTGATTAAATTGATTGGAAGAGTTTGGAAAAATTGGTTTTAAAAATAATAAAACAAAATATATAAATAATAAGGGAAAAATAACAACTAAATGGAAGGTGGGAAAGGTTATGGAGATGGATACTAGGGAAATTGACTTCACCTACTCTAAACTCAGGTGTGTTCATAGACAAACAGACACAATTATCATAAACATTTTCATTCAATTATTAATCTAGTTAACTAATGATTGGGTTTAGCGTTTTCCGACGATTCGAGGAGACTAAGTGTGTTGTAGCCGCAAAGGGACGACGATCCCACGGACTACATGGGAGAATGATGGGCATCCAATAACGAGAAGGACGCTGCCACAATGCGCGGAAGAGAATTCCCTTTCCCCGACATGCATGAAGTCTACTTGATGAACGCTATATGTATATGTATGTATGTCCAAGTGTAGTGGACGTTACATGGTGGCATCTCGAGTATAAGGACGTGGGTACGTGATATAGTATCACAAGGCCCTGACGGTATAGACTAGAAAGCACGAGACTCTATAACTAAGTTAAGCAAGACTAGATTTCCTACGATCACCTAGTAAGTTAGCTAAAGCTGCTCAGGACTAGAACGGATAATAACCAGTAGGAATCTAGTATAATTGTATCACCTAGAGACCCCCTGAGCGGTGGAATCATAAATGAAGCGATAATGAAAAAGTATTCCCCGGAGGACTCCACTGAGAACGAAATGTTCTCACCTCCACTTCTTTATGGTTCTAGGCAAGAACAAACAACACACGGAAAAGACAAGGCCCCACCAGATACCCTGTAGCCTCGTAGCCGAGAGACCGCGAGCAAACAGCAAGAGCTATTATATATCAGACAAGCAGGGACAGACTACTTGTGGTGAGATGAGCGACAGTCAACGGTCTAGTCATGGCCGTCGGCGATTATGTGTGACTACTGTAACATATATTATTACTAATAAACTTTGTAACTATACTCTGGATCAGATGTTTGTATACTTATATATAACGTATGACATGTTCTATATACGGCTTGCTTAGAGTGGTTTCGCTTAAGACTACATGGGCTCTGTCGCTTGTACCTCGGTATGCTTTCTTGACGCGTAGGGCTCTTAATTTACAAAATAATAAAGGAAAAAGTTTCAAAATGGTCCATAATTTCGAGTAAGAAATATTTGCTAAGCTAAAAGTAGGGGCTAGAAGCAACCCCAACCAAGGTAGTTAACAACCCTATAAGCAGGTTACGACTATAACGTAGACTACAAGTAGGGGTATTACAAATGACATGACTATTAAAGCCAAATTCCTAATTCCCTTGGTGGAGGACTTGTTGGATGAGCTTGGGGGGGCTACAATTTTCTCCAAACTTGATCTAATATCTGGTTATCACCAAATTCGAATGAGACCCGAGGATATAGAGAAAACTGCTTTTCAGACTCATGCTGGCCAATATGAATATGTGGTGATGCTGTTTGGTTTATCCAATGCCCTTGCAACTTTCCAAGGTGCTATGAATACAATCTTTGCTTCACTACTTAGAAAATGTGTTCTCATATTCTTTGATGACATATTAGTGTATAGATCCTATCTTGTAGAACATTTGACTCATCTTAGAGAGGTTTTTTCTATTCTAAGAGCTAATACTTTTTTTTGCCAAGAGGAGCAAGTGTGCTTTCTTTACTTCCAAGATTGAATATCTAGGTCATTTTATATCTGCGGAGGGAGTTACCAGATCCTGCAAAGGTCATAGCTGTGCAGAGGTGGCCTGAACCACAAACAATGAAGCAGCTAAGGGGATTCCTAGGCCTTACTAGTTATTATAGGAAGTTTGTTAAAAATTACAGCATCATTGCTTCTCCACACTGATTTGCTTAAGATGGTTTTGTTTGGACTATAGCTACTGCCTCAGCATTTGATCAACTGAAACAGGCGTTGGTTACCGCACCTGTGTTGGCTATACCCAATCTACACAAGCCCTTTGTTGTTGAGATCGATGCCTCTAATACAGGTATAGGAGTTGTCCTCATGCAAGAAAACCATCCAGTGACCTTTATTAGCAAGGTTCTTTCCCCTAAGAACAGGTTATTGTCAGTTTATGATAGGGAATTATTGGCTTTGGTACATGTTGTTTCTAAGTGGCATCAATACCTTTCAACTCAAGCTTTTGTCATAAAAACTAATCAACAAAGCTTGAAATTTCTACTAGAGCAGAGGTTGTCCACTCCTGCACAATATAGATGGGTTACAAAGCTTACGGGGCTGTCCTATGTCATCCAATACAAGAAGGGCTCTAAGAATGTAGTTGCTAATTCCCTCTCTAGGGCTTCTCATGGGGAACTATTACACATAGTTGTGTCCTCTATTTCCTCAGAACTGTGGTAGATTATATGGAAGGCATATACTGTTGATAGCCACTTACAGCAGCTCATATCAGATTTAAATGCTAATCTTGTCTTGCGCCCTCACTACAGGTTGGTGGATGGCTTAGTTTTGAAAGGGCATCTGTTGTTAATTCCTAGAGATGTTGCTATCAGAGATTAGATTCTGAAATGGTTGCACACTTCACATCAAGGAGGCCATTCAGGGGTCCAAGCTTCGGTTCATAGGATCAAGACTATGTTCTATTGGAAGGGCTTGAGTAAAGATGTGTCAAAGTTCATTCAAGGCTATGAGACTTGTTTGAGATGCAAATATGAAAGAGTAGCCACACCAGGGCTGCTGCAACCATTAGCCATTCCGGAGGAGATTTGGCATAGCATTTCTATGGATTTTATTAAGAAATTGCCCAAATCTAAAGGTCGAGACATGATTTGGGTTATTAGTGATAGATTGAGCAAACATGCTCATTTTATTGCATTGGTTCATCCCTTTACAGCTTCTCAACTAGCTGAAATTTTCATTTGGGACATTTACAGATCACATGGTGCACCAGCTAACATTGTTAATGATCGTGACCCCCCTTTTCACTAGCAATTTTTGGACAGCATTTCTACAGCAGTTGGGGGTCACTCAAAGCCTTTCTACGACTTACCAACCGCAATCTAATGGCCAAAGTGAGGTTCTTAACCGCTGTCTAGAGCAATAATTGCGTGCAATGACTTGGCAGAAGCCAAGGGAATGGTATAAGTGGTTGCCATTTGCTGAATGGTGGTATAACACCACCTTTCACTCAGCTATGCAAGCTACTCCTTATGAGGTTATGTATGGTCAACCACCTCCTATTCATTTGCCTTATTTTCCTCATAGTACTTCCGTTGAAGTTATTGGTCGCAGCTTTATTGCGAGGTAAGCTATGTTGAAGAAAATGACAATTAGCCTGAAGATGGCTCAAGACCGTATGAAGCAGATGGCAGATAAACACAGGTTTGAACGTGTTTTCAAAGAGGGGGATTGGGTTTTCTCAAGTTGCGACCCTATAGGTAGCAATCTACTCAGCCTCGTGAACACGAGAAGCTTTCACCACGATATTTTGGGCCATATCAGATTTTGCATAAGGTGAGGGAGATAGCATATACATTGAAGTTGCCCGTTGACTTGCATATTCATCCAACCTTTCATGTGTCGCTATTGAAGGCCTGTCGTGACCCAACCATTCAGCTTCGAGCGTTACCACAAGAATGGGGTCACTTAGATACGCCGAGGGAGCCCCTAAAGATTTTAGAAAGGCGAACGGTACAGTGGCGATACAGGGTGGTGACTGAGGTGCTCGTCCAATGGCGCAGCGAGTTAGAGGAGGATGCTACATGGGAAGTTTTGTTTGAAATGCAGAAGATGTTTCCTGCCTTTGATACCAGAGCTAGGGGGGATTTGATACGTATAGTTAGTCGGAAGGGAAATAAAAGTTAGTTAGGGATTAGTTAAGAGCCACAAGGGCTATAACTGAATAACTAACTAGAGCTGATTGGGGGAATTCAGATATAAATCGTTGTAGCTCAATAGTGAAGGACACGGAATAACATACCTTCGGTTTCTTCTTCTCTGTTCTCTGTTCTCTCTGATTTCCATTCTCTATCTCTGTTCCTTCTTTTTCCTCTGTTCCTTCGTCTTCCTCTGTTTTTCTTCGTCTGCGGCTTATCACCACTCTACCATCAATGAAGATGGCTAAGGGAAAGGCAGTGACACCATGAAGTGGACAATGTCGTGACAGTGAGAGGTGGATGAGGCAACCAACTCGGTTGGCGCTTGGTAGTGACTGATGTTAGTACTGGAAAATCCGGTTCACCTGCAAATGGGGCAGTGAGATGGGGTGAGGTGAGAGGTGGCACAGATGGGGTGGGAGCGGTGGGTCTTCCACCTTTCTTCCCCTTCTCTCGCAAAGACCCATTTTCCAAATTGTGAATCTGTGATGGAAACTTTGTACGATGAAGTTATGGGTTAAGCAAGGGAACTTGGGGTTGTGGGGTTTCAAGAGGACTGGAATGGAACGAAGGGGAAAAGTAACTAAAACATTTTGTCTTTTGCTTCTGCAATGATTCGTGAAACCGATTTTGGTTGAGGATTGAAGATGTGGGAGTTTTAAGGAAGGGATGGTGATAGAGGGTGAGAGTTGAAGTGGGAAAAAGATTAAGGGCATGGTAATCATGGAGTCATGAGCGTTGTCGATAAAGGATGTCAACAGCAGATGAGGCGGTACACCGCCATCATCACAGGGGAGGTGGGGTGGCGGAGCAAGGTGACTAGAGTAGGAGGGGAAAGATTTTTGGATTTAAGAGAGAGTAATAAGAGTGCATCACAAACAACTGATTCTATCGATACTCCAAAATAATTTTCACCCTCTAGAGATTTAATGGTTAAGTGTGATCTATAAAATAGACCAACCTGCTACATCAAACGGCATAATAAGGTGCATGCTTTTGCCTATATCTATATATCTACGTTATATCAATATCTATATGATGATTGTGGTGTTGATGTTTTCGAATGGTCTCGAACTAAGCACAAATGGTTTAAAATTGATGCTCAAAGCCAACTTATCATTCAAGAGGAAATTGGCACCGGTACAACGATTGAATATAGATAATAAAATTCAGATAACAAGCTATTGTTCTTTGGTTCTCTTCTATATTTTTTCTTTATCTCTTTTAACATATTAATGTCGATACATTTGTTGCTTTCACATACCAAAGTTTAACTATATAATCAACATTGTAGAGCAATGCGTTCACGGGCAAAGATGGTTTATTTGCACATAGGCCTTGAAAAAAATAACGGTTCCCCCAATTCAAATACACAAATATAATTTGAAAACAGTTGAATACATCTATACTGCATGAAAGAAATTTCTATCGAAATCTTTGCCCATACTATTTGCCTCTCAAGGCATGCCAGTTTATTTGCCATCTTACTACTGCAGCTCACCAACTGGTGCCTCGTTGAGCCACAGGAAATGAATGAAATCGTATAACTTTGCACTGACACTAACCTGCTTCAAAAAAAAATATATACATTCAATATCATTCAAGCTGGAAATAATAGCACAATTTAGAGCAAGGTATAACTTGACGACCTTATATGGAGTTGGGTTAAGTCTTCTCATGTGGTCAGGGCGCATCTGCTCAAGTTGCTTAATGCATCGGCTTCTAATGTCCCTTAGAGGTGGCAAAGTTTCTCTCTTTTTATCTTCAAAATAGAATAAGCAAGTTACTAAAGAAAAGTAAAAAACTGACAGTCATCAGCTGCATTCACTGTATATGAATAGCCGATAAAAGCTCGTAAGCCACTTTAAAAACCTGATGACAGGATCATATTTAATATAGGAACTGATGCGGTGATACATTTGACAAATATAGCATTACCATATGAGATAATATCTTTGTTGTTTTAGTTTAGGGCAGGGTTAGTGTAGCGTGCTAAATGTCACACCACATTATAATGGTTGGTTAATAATTATTCATTGGATGTCTTCAAAAAGATGCAGCAGTGTTCGCTTCGCTAAGCAAACAATATTGTTAATATTGCTATCAATAAATAAGCAGCTGATTGATATCCATGATTGCCAATAATGTCTTAGAGTGAGTGTTGTTTCACTTTTGAGAATCTTAGAATCAATTCTAACATATAAGAATTGCTTCCAAACACATTTTATTTTGTTTGGACAGTGATTCTCGAAGAGAGGATCTACCAAACATAAATCACCTAATCTCAAACTCACCTTAAATAAATTTTGATACAATCAATTTTACGAAGAATCTGCAAAAGCAAAAAAAAGACACACTTAGTTTGTTCTCACCTGAACTCCCAGGCCAATAACACCTTAGAAGCTCCTCAACATGCTGTGGCACCACATATGCTCTCTTGGATTCTTGGAAGGGATGACGGCACAGGATTCTTTCTCCCACCTATGAATGAAAGATGATAAAATAATATTTGTGCCTACATTCATAAACTACATGACTACCCAAGAGGCTGGAAACTTGACATTATAAGAGCAACAATATGATTCAATGATTCAAGGTGGTCTGTCCACTAATTGGTTTCGTATTATGGAGCTGAATAAAGAACAGCAACTGGATATGACTATACTTAAAAGGGGTTTCTATCAATAATTGCATAGATAGGGGTTTTATTCATGCAGTTCACCATCAAGGAAACCCATATGATGAAGGAACCTCAATCCATGTGCCATAGAAAAATTAAACCAATGCTTTACTCTAAAAAAAAAAAATTAAAAACAAACATTTACCCACTTTACCCCAAATTCCTTCAATCTTTTCATACTAACCAGTTTACTGTACCCAAAAAACAAATAAAAAGTTGAAACATCGGCTTGAATTTCCAACCTGACATGCTAGCGAATACATATACAAGGGGTAGATGGCCTGCAAACATTGAAAAAAGGACCGAGATATGTATCAGCCATTGTGTCAAAACAATACCTTTGGGGAGGGTTCATTTTCGCCAGTCATTATGTCTACCAGGGGATAACCTTCTTTCCCGTACAACCTATAGCATCGCTTCTTACAAGGAATAGAGACCTAAATCCAGAGAAATGAACAGAGAAAAGAGATAATATTTAAATACCAATAGATGATTACAACGACATGATCTGTTTAGTGTGTTCAAACCCAAACCTTTGATACATCTTCAGAAAGTTTGATGCGAGGCTGATTATTTATCTCAACCAACTTGAAAACAACACCTAAAGCAGCTTGAGCATAACATGTGACCAGGTATGTACCAATTCCAAAGGCATCTACTTCATGACCCTGTGGAGTAAAGACAAAATCCAATCAAAAGAGTTGGATGCAAATCATATATGCCTTTGTGAAATTTTCCAACGGTTAAGAATAAAAATAAATATATTTATATCTTAGACAGATCTTATTTGATTTAGTTTGTTTTATGTTGATTTACTTTTATTATGCATTGACTCTCTTCTTAGCCTATAAATAAGAACATTTCTATGTAATGAGATACACAACAATATACATTGATTCCATAATATTAATTATATTTATTGCTCTCTGATTATTCCCACTAATCTTAGTTTATTATTTTTCTTTGCTCAACCATGAAACTTAACATGGTACCAGAGCTGTACTATCCTCCATGACCTGTCTCGTCACTCTTCCGCTACTAAAGCTCCTAATCTAACATGGGAACTCTACTTTAATCTCTAGTATCTTTGTTTCTGGTCCTTTCCTTGCTATGCGTCACTTCCCGCAGCTATCAAACTCATGCCCGCCCCTGGCACACTTTTCCAGCGACATCTTCATCTAGCGGCCCACCACTAGTCTCGCCTTCCTCTGCTGCTACCACCACACGAAGTCGCGATCTATTCTGACTTCCAACTCGCCGCCAACAGTGTCATAGACACTGTTAATCAACCACCACATCCGGTGTCTTTTCCGGCCACCATTGCCACCTTCATGGTCGCTTCTTCTGTGCTGCCAAACCGCCCTGAAGTCACGTCTCTATCCGACTTCCTACGCGCTCTCACGCACGTCATCTCGTCTCTGACGCAGCGCCCACGTGCCGCTGCTTCCAGCCGCAAGTGATGGCGCCTTGTCCTGCTCGTGCAAATCTGTCCTCCTATTCATCATCCAGTCACTTTGTCATGACAGGTATCTTTTGGTTTCCACTTTTGCCCCTGTTGTGTGACTTATGGCTGCCTCTACCTCCGTATGTTTGTCGCTGGTGCCTTTGCTTACCACTGTGCTGACTTTCCGGTGGTTTCGATGCTTCATTCCCGTACCACTATGCCTACTTTCCAGTGGTTTCGATGCTTTATTCCTATGCTATTGTGCCTACTTTCCCGTGGTTCCAGCACTTCATTTCCCGTGCCACTGTGCCTACTTTCCAGTGGTTCCAGTGCTTCATGCCCGTGCCACTGTGCCTACTTTCTGGTGGTTCCAGCACTTCATTTGTAACACCCTAGGTTAGCAGCTTATGCTTAAGTCATAATTTACGTCCGCTAGGTTGTTATCTGCTGTGTGGGAATACTGGTAGTCCCTAGTTTATGTAGAAAATAGTGTAGTTATCTCAAATTAAGGACCCGTTTTTTTTCCTTGATTGCAAGTAGAGTTTAAACATTAAAGTAGAGCCAGTCGCGGGAACTATACCATATGTTCCGTACAGACGAATAATACGAATAATAAATAAACGGTAGCAGCACTAGTCATACATAACCAAAGTCAGGCAATCAAACACGGTGCTCAATAGGGCCCACCATAACAACGATTCATAAATATTACAAGGTACTAAGTACATAGTCATAATTATACATTATCATAGTCTATACATCATAATTATACATTATCATAGTCTATTCATAAACTACTATTACGCAAAATACATCCATGTACAACGGCTACAGTCAGCATAGATATCTATAACTACGACTACTAGCAAAATGAGCTAGTCCCAATACGGGGGTGCTGAACAGGCT
The DNA here is from genome assembly GCA_003254905.1 of Nissolia schottii. NCBI lineage: Eukaryota > Viridiplantae > Streptophyta > Magnoliopsida > Fabales > Fabaceae > Nissolia > Nissolia schottii. Next base: position 58,227 of record QANU01082569.1, on the reverse strand, counting down.
GGTCGGGCTCGAGGTCACTCCTCGCCCTCGTCCTCGTCCTCCTCCTCCTCAGCTATGGGGTCCTCCTCCATGGGGTCGGCCTCCACAGGCTCCTCCTCCCCGTCCGACGTGGGCTCCGGGACGTCTGGCAGGTCCCGGGGTCCAGTGGACGGTCCCGCCTCGCTATCATGTAAGCAAGGTGCAAGGCGACGGCCGTACACCTGAGTCACGCGCATTCGGGCTCCTGTCTTCTTCGGCTTCGGAGGACGCAGCTTCACTGACACTGGATCCACCTCTACATCTTTCTCGTATGGGGGTGCCTCGTCATCCGCTGGAGGTGCTGGCTCAGCCGGCTCTGGGGTACTGCTCGGAGGGGAAGGGGGTCATGTACTACCAAAACTGACCAGTGCTCCGTCTCGACCCCTGTCTCGGGGTCTACGGTCCTATAGATGCTCCTGATGATCCGCCTCTTCCTCGGCGGCAGTGTAGTCATCGGTCTCACCTAAAGACGTAAGTGAGTGGGGGTGAGAACGGTTGGTTCCCAGTGAATAACTATAGGGTCGTGAGGTCTGGTTACTCAATTAAGCTTCAGGCCGCCCAGGAGATCTCTAAGTGTTGATGCACCTAGACATTTCCTACCATTTATTTCTTTCCTAAAGTCCTGAGCAGCTTTATCTAAATTACTAGGTGACTGGGATCTCTAATCTTTAATTACCTAGGCATTCGTGCTTGGTTACTGGACTCGCGGTGCTACTATGACCGTCTCGTACGTGTCTCACGGACGGCTTACCCAACAGACATACATAATTATACATATATAATCATACATACATTCAGATACAGTTTCCAGTAAAATAATGCATGAGGGACTTGGGGTTTCTCTTACGCGCCTGTGGCTGCGTCCTTTTTCGTTGCTGGATGCCCACACCCCCTTGCTGACTGCGGGACCGTCGTCCTTATACAGCCGCAACCACTTAAAACCCTTCCACAAGTGGAATGGTGGGAGTGTACCCTGGTGGTAACACTGGCAGGCGAGGGCTCGTGTGCGTCCGAGATATGAGGACGACTTCTCGGCACCCGAACTTCGTGGGCGACTTTCTGGGGTCCCTTGGTACATGAAATGCAACTGCCCGTACTTTGTGGACATCATTCTTATCTTTTCATGCAACTGTCCGAACTTTGTGGACATCATTCTTGTCTTTTAACCGTCATGACGTAAAAACTCTTGCTCTGTTCATTACTTTCTTTTCTTTTTTCGGGGTTGAAACCCGCGTTCAGATCATTGTCTGCGTATCATCATCATAAACCAGTTCTACTCGCTAGACTGGAAAGGGGCTTGTCAGTATGACGTGCCAAGAGAGGGATTCCTATTACATAACTATGTCATAGCTTCAGGCTACTCCGACCCTCNCCATCTTTAGACTTAACTGATTCCCTAAATTAGATTACCGTCTTTGCACATTAGTTCATTTAATTCTAGTGATCTGTGGTTGCCCTAAATCCTATGGCAACACTACATCATGATGCATGCCTTTCCTGATACTTATGATACATTCCTGTTCTTTTCACCCTTAGGTGTCTTACTGTAAAGCAAACATTTGTGCTCACTGAATCAGCACTCATCATTACTGGGTTGCTTAGATAAAACTAACCAGCACCCTTGGATCCCCAGGCCGCTCAGCGTACAGGCCCCCATCACTCAGCGCTGCAAGCTCTGACCGCTCAGCGCAAGGCTCCTCTCTCTCAGCGATGGGAAGGCCCACCGCTCAGCGCACGGCTCCCATTTGCTCAGCGCTCAGGGTTCACACTGCTCAGCGCAAGGCTCCCCTTCGCTCAGCGCTTGCCCGGTTCCCCAAAAGTCCTGGCTCAGCTCTATTGCTCAGTCTGCCCTGGCTCTTTGACCACGCAAGGTTTGACTCCGAGTCAAAGCACTGTGCAGCGCCAGGCCGCTCAGCGCCCTCTGGGGCCGCTCAGCGCACTGGGGCGAACAGCACCTAAACCGAAGCTAAACAGCAAGCTTTCTCCATGCTTCTTCTCACTTCTTTCCAGCTCTTGGGGCCTTAAAACATACATCATTTTTACCTATGATCCACTCCCCATAACCATCCTAACCATGCTAACATAAATCAAATCCTAACCAAGCATTTCTAACAAATCATTTACATACAAAATCACATAACTCAAGAACATAACTCAAGGACACCAAAGGAGGTGGCTAGCCTATGTTACCCACTTCCTAGGGCTGGTTTTGATGAAGAGGATGGTGGGCAAGAGTTGTCCTTGAGGTCCTGGTCCTGGTCCAAACTCAAGTCGGTCTCCGGTCAGCTCGATCAGTCGACGAACGGACAGAGTTTCGGTAGAGTGTGAAATTTTTTGAGAAAATTTCTGCCATGGATGGGCTATTTATAGCCTCCATGCAGCCCCCTAAAATTACCCTTTTACCCTTCTTATTAATTACAAGAATGCCATTTTCTATTTTCATTTTTATTTAATTAAATTAAAAGATAAATAAAATGTCAAATCATGAATAGTAAATGAATTAAAAATAATTTTCCAAACCAATCTGATTCCTCACGTGCTGAATCTGATTTCCTTTTTCTCCCGGTTCCGTTTCGCTCGTTTTTTATCGCTCGCAGTATCAGTTCGTCGCGCACGGTCGTCCGAAAAANTCCTCATTGAGATCATTACTAGCAGTGATAGTCATCTTGCCAAATTCGGGCACTCCAAATTCCTTCTCAACGGAGCAAAAAAACTTCCTGGCCTCACAAGACAAATATGCAAGGTCACCAGAGTCCAATCTAATGCCAACTGCTTTGTATCTGCACAGGACATCATCTAAACTCAGCAATGAACGGGAATTACATGGTTCTTTGACAAGGATGACATGGTTTTTTTCCCCCTTCTTTTTTATTCCCGCTCTCTTTTGAGGGGAGGAGCAGGGGGGTTGGGTTGTTTCTAGGGGACTAGTTGAGCCACTAGTTATTATAAGTTACCACGTAATGCATGCAAGAAGGGACACTACAGTCAATTAACAACAGACTACTAAAATCCTTATATTGAAAACAACAAACATCATAGCAAAATCATAGTCTAACATTGTGAAAGGCTTCCAAAGATTAAAAAAAAAAACACTTGCAACATAATACAGGAAGACCACATAAAGGCAACTAGGGAAATGAAATAATAAAACACTTTAGCTAAAAATCAAGGAAGCAGTTCACATATGCAAGCCCATTAAAAACACTTTTGACGAACAGTTTGCAGTAATCCGTAAAACCAACATAGCAACTAGCACCTAAAGAGTTCAGATATAGCATCAAGTATATATACTAATCACCATCGTTATAGGGGTTGCTATTGCATCCATACTACAAGCAGTTGCTATTACCAACAGTATCTTGTAGAATATCTATGCAGATACTACTGCAGCATGTCATTTTTCATGTATTTGCAAAGCAAAGCACAAACCATTGTACCAACTGGGAAAACTAACACAAGTACACAACTATTTACAAAAGGATTTAAAACCTTTAGTCAAGAGATAATAATAATGATAATAAACAAGGAAAACTTCCTGCAATACCCTAAATCACTGAGAGCTAATGCAACTGCACAGAAGTTAGGGATTCCACTTCTCATGACCTGTCAACAAATGCACATATATAATCACATCAATGAATAGATGGACTAAGTTGGGGGAAAAAAAAAAAAAAAAGAAGTAACATAAAAGTCAAGAAACTTCAGTAGTTGCTATCAAACACTATCCAAAAGCAATAACCACTTGACAAATGACACTATAGCCGGAAATAACAGTTAGTATAATTTCAAAATTAACATCAGTTCAACATTGGAATATAAGATGGAAAGAATTAGCAGGCAGAAACTGGAGAGTCGCAAGTGTTACAACATTCAAGGGTGAAATAGGCATCACGTCAATAATGCACCTAAAGCATGATTTATCACTTAAGTCACCCAGTTTTTCTGCATCTATGCTATTGTATATCTGTTGTACAAGAACTACCTATCCAATTGAGGTTTACTCACTTTAATTGAGAGCATTGAACAGTGATTGGTGTATGTATTTGCTGACCAAACACTAGTCACAACCCGCCCATACTCTCAAGTCTCATCCATTAAGCACATAACTCATCTAATTTATAGTGCATAATGAGTTGATTCATGTATAAATTCTTCAAACTGACAAGATAGGTTAGTGGTATGTGTGCTCCTTCCTACTTATGCATCTCCATCTTTAAATAAGTTGCAAATTAATATTATCCATTTCTTTAAAGAAAATAATGGGGTGCCTACTCGTACCTAAACAAAGATGTATAAGTACATGACACATTCACTCATCTAGTCAGTCATGTAATTCCCCTATCTTTTATCTCAGCCATATTGATATACAGCCCTACAAGAACTGATTCCCACCACTGTTCCTTTCTAACAGTTTCCATTTATTGTTAATGATTGCAGTCCAGATCACGTTTCGGAAAAAGAAGCATATCAACCTACTCAGGAAACCAGAATTTTTTTCGCATTACACAAAAGACATAATGGAAAGATAATCAAAATATCCATAAGTATTGGACATTTCTGGTTACAATGATGCTACGATATGCATGAATGATTAAGAAATAGTACTTTACCAAGAAAATACTTACATCATATGTATCCACAAGGGCAAGAAAGCTATCGGGAAATGCCAATGCATACGATGTGAATGCTGCCAACTCGCTTTGATTGGTCTCACCAAAGATACCACTCAGTGAACTTGACCACTGCACAGTGCGATCACAGATTAGTATGTACTGAGAATATGATACACTGATAACACCATCTTCGATTTTTTAAGAGTACAAAACATAAACATATGCTAGTGTGATAATCATTTACAATCTTGCCATGTAAAGAGAGGAATTAACACTTGTGACATAGACATGATCTAAAATACCTTTCTGCAACAGTTTTAGGTGTGGCTTTATTTTAATCATGTGAATCCAATCTAGTTCATAGCAGTTGTTTTTCTTTTAACTGTGCTCCTGGGCATATATTTCAACTTCATATAGAAAAGAAATAAAAGAAAAGCATTTTTTCTTGTGCACAAAGTTCAGCAAGAGATCAAATCAAAACATTTCTAGATTCATTTTATGCTGATCTCATAAAGCCATATCATGTGTCAAGGAATAAGAATAAGGCCTGAGATTACATTCTGTTAATATATCTAACACACTGACTAGCAGGAAAGCCATTTGGACTTTAAGGGCATACAAAGCACTAGTCTTTCTATAATAGATTGCTATGCATCAAGGTTCTCTAAACCGGACAGTGCATTGAACCAGTCAAGGCACTGATTCAGAGGTTCACTGGTTGATCCAGTCCAACCAAGGGTTCAACCGGCATGTAATAAAATATATACTTGTATAGATATGATTAATTACATGGCATAAATCAAATAAAAAATTTAAACAATGAAGAGTAAAATCATATATATATATATATATATATATAT
>QANU01082569.1:40245-51601 GCA_003254905.1 Nissolia schottii | reverse complement strand
CCCCCCCCCCCCAAAAGAAAACACACACACACACCCACACACACACACAACACCAAGAAAAGAACCACAATGCAAAAGCAACATTAATGATCTAAAAGCTTATATCTTGGCACCTGAATTTTGCTCAGCCATGTCTGAACAAGACTAACAAAATCTTCACAAGTACTAGAACCATCTTTTTTATGCAGTGACTTGTCTGTAATCTCGTCAAGGCTCTGCACATCACAGGAGAGACAAGGTAGTAGGTACACATAAAATTGAGCAAAGGAAATATATCAGGAAACCCCACAAGTCATATAAGAAAATAGTAATGTTAATAACAGAAATCACATAAAGAGGCAGCTGCAAGGTACATGTCAGCTTTGCTGATAAGGATGTGTAAAAATAAGCTAAACTGGAACTCCACCATTGTAAAATAGGTGACCTACCTCAAGTTTTGAAGTTTAATCTGGTCTAACTTTGAGGTGGTGGTTTTACTAAACATTAATATGAAAAATGCATAGAGATAAAGGTTTCTTCTTTTACCTCTGAATTCTATAGTAGGCAACTGACACTATGATTGATCAATAATGTAATTAACTAATTACCATAATTTTGTAGTCATCACTCTACAATCTTGATCTGTGGTTTATATATTGATCTATAGTATATAAACTTTATTTAAACAGCCATTATGTTTCATGACTTCACCTATTTATATAACATTTATATCTATATTCCCACTAAACTATAGCGACTGAAAAGAATCAAATACATTTTTGTTCCTTTGGATATTCTTTTTGGAAACATCAATCAAATACATAAGTGAAATGATTACACACCATATATGAGCTAACGAAGGCATGGGAATGAGTACCACGGAGGGGTATCCCGAATAACTTTCCTGCTGCAACATTGCTGTTGGCACACATCAAAAAGCCAAGTTATATGGAAACAAAGGTAAGAAATTAAAAAAAATACCAAACCATATTAAATTGGCATTGACTTAGATAAACAATGTAAGTGCAAATGATCCCAATGAAGCATAACAAATTAAGGAATTATGACTTACAATGGTGGGAAAAAAAATTCCAACAATAAAGTGATATGTCATTGATCATTCCAATTTCTCTTAACCAGTTTACCAAATGAAGCTACAGTGAAATGGAGAGTTCATGGTTCTATGCCATTTTTAAACAAGGAATTTCATCATACTAACTATTACATAGAAATGCTGATATAAGAAGATGCCCTGATAAGTTGATAATTAATGTTTTGCTTTAATCCTTACCCTTCTTTCCCTCATTTGATTTTCATCCTACTTTTCATTACCTTCTCATAACCAGTTGAGTCATTTCTTGAAATCTTGCAGCATGATAGTTTTATTCATTACATAAACGGGATTAGGTAAGAGATTTTTATTTTTTTTATGCTTAGATTAGGTAAGAGATGCCACTCAGCGGATTTAGCTCTACTGTAATATTAAACTCTTTGGATATGTGGTCATGGGTTTATCAAAATCATGTTAACTATACCACAAAAGGTCTAGCAAGTTGGAGGCACTTTTATTGGAGTGAATTACAAAGTTTAGTTTTATACAAACCAACAAGAATTACACTCAAATAGAGTTTCCATACCAAGCTACCAAAATCATGCCCTGGCATCTAAATTAACAATAAATAAGTGTCTTTGAGGTTAGATGATAGGATCCAATTGCAAGGTAAGGGACCTGAGTCCCCCATGGGAAGTACGGGATTCCAGTGTGGGGTTTATAAGGCCTTGGGCTCTCCAATAGCTAGCTTTTATGGGGCGGTTCTCCTAAGGTTCTTATCATTAGCAATGTAGAGATTTTAGTCCACAAAAACTCAAGACAATAACTGTTAGAACTACATATGCTAATGAGCATTTACTCATCCAAATTACACAGTAACTACATGCTAGAAAATAACTGTTTAATAATACCTGGTGGCATCAAATCCACCAACATAGCAGTACTTTGATGCGCTTACTCCACCATCAGGGCCCTACATTCAAAGCAAGAGTTTCTTTTAACGAATATTGAAGGTCAATTCTTCCTAAACGTACATTAGAAAGTGTTTTAAAAGACTTTGTAACCTGAGCCCTTCGTAGTCCAAACTCAAGTAGAGTTTTGAATTTTCCAGCAACATTACGATGTCTTGCAGCATTAGTAGAAACTAGAGATGCATAGTTAATAAGATTCACAAAAGGTGTTTCTAGCAACTGAACAACCTGAACAGCATAGCAGTCAATTTAATGTAAGAAATATAGTCTTTAAAAGAAATATTATAGAAAAATGCATTAAAAGAGAGTATTTAATGGCAGGGTGTACTCACTGCAATTGGACCTTCAATTCTCAACAGGGGTATCTTAGGAAAAACAACTGTTCCCTCAGGAATGGCATGCACCTCAACATCGGAGCAGTCAATTCCTCTAAGATAGTCAAAGAATCCATCCTACAATTTAATAGATACTTATACATAACTCAATTTATTTTGAACAGTTATCTACTAGAAAATGCCAGTAACATTAAAAATTTCCACATAATCACCGTGAATACAATCAGCCATATTGTTTCAGATTTACACTTGGCCAAGTGCTATTTATGAACGTAACAAATTCGTAAAAGGAAGATAAATATCCCTTGAATAACCAAATGTCTTGACCCTTTATATCAATCATATAGATCTCCTAAACTTATTTTCATGGATAACTAGTTGAATGTGTTGACACAGTTGACATCAATGATAAATGAATAAATCGGTAAAAAAATAAAAAGAAAAATAAGAAGCAGCAGCATTGCTGTATGCTTAAGGATTTCAGGAAAAACACAAATTACTGCATTCAAGGTTGTTGACATTCTTATCTTTTTCTCAACTAAGGTGAAGAAATTGCACTTTTATCAAGTACACATATCTTAGCAAGGTTGCACAACTCAAACAATTATAATATATCTATTGCTAGTTTTTATCTCATACTCAAGTGCTACCATCTAATTTCTGCTTTCTTTATGGCTGTCTCATTTCCTGTATTGAAAAAATATTCAACGTAACACTTGAATTCATCATGGAGAGAAACTTCAATTCTTTGCCTAAGTTGAAATCAGCCTACCCACTGCCATGGTGAAACAATAACGCTATAGCTGCAATGACAATCACAATTCAGTTTACCTCACATGACCCAGGTAAACTTTCCCTGACAAAATTAATATCCTCCTCAGTGAGTTTGAAATTAGCAATGAACCTTATGCATTCTTCCAAACCAGCAAAGACAGTATACTCCCCACCAAAGGGATTCTTCCGAAAATACAAATCAAACCTGAAATCAAGTTACAAACGAATCTTCTCACACCCATATACAAACACAAATCTGAGAGCATTTAATGAACACCAAGTCTAATCCCAAAAACTGTCAAAAACTTGCTTCGAATCCACTGATTAGAAATCTTTTTTTTTAAAAAAAGGACCCATTCAGCAGTCACAGATGAACAGAATTCAAGATAAAAACACAACCCTAACAGAATAAGGAGCCCAAACCATTGAAACTGAAACTGAACCTGAAAGTGTTTAATTCAGGAAAACACTAAAATAACAACCATCATCAGTTCCAGCTCACTTCATCAGAAATCAAACACGCTAAAAAAAAAGGAAATGAGAATTCAAAGCCGAAAACGAAAACGATGATTACTGACACAGCGTGTTCTTGATGCTTGCCGGCTTTCCAGTAGGCGTAAGCCATGGTGAATTGGTAGAGATCCGTGAGCAGAGGAGTGACCATGGGATTCGTGGGTCCATCTATGGCTCCACACGAAAGCTTCTTGTTGGGTCCGTTATCCTTCACCTCCATCTCTTAGGTTTCTCTCCTCTCACTCACTCACTGGGTATTCCTCTTTGGTCTTCGGGTTCTTTCTGCTAATGGTCCCAAGTTTGTTTGTGTTGGCTTATTGGCTCGCTCGCGCGCGCTCTATTTATGAAGGGAGTTACGAAGCAAGCGTGTGCGTGACGCACAATTAGAGGAACTGCGCTGAAGAAACCAAGAAGGGGAAACTAGGACTTAGAACTAAGACTTCCACGATTAAGACCGTTTGAACTTTGAATAAAGAAGAGGACCGTGTAAGACAAACTGAAGCTAGTGAAGAGGTTGGTTGGTTCCTTTTCGACTTGGTTCTTGGGCAATAATGTTTGGTGCCTACGGTTTTGTGGTCACTGTACAACTACTCTATGGATTATGATAAATAATCTGAAATAGCGAAAAGTAATTGTCGCATTTTTTTATTATTTCTCACTCATATTTTAAGCCCGTGAATTTTCTTTTTATCATGCATAAATATTTTAAAGTAGGTGCATAAACTCTTAAATTGATGTGTGCAAACTTTTCAATAAGCCAAAACAAAGAATAAGACGAAAATGAAACTAAAACGATGAATAAGAAAATTTTGGTACTTACGTGCACAAACTTTTAAATAAGAATGCACAAATATTTTTAGACACACACAAACCTTTAAATAAGAATTTTGGTTCTCAAAGGGGTTTTGGACTCATGTTGTAATCCCACATGATTATCCCAGCTATCCCAAAATTTTCAGGATAACTGGGAATGACTTGCACTGGACGGCGTCTGAGGCTCCACCCAAAACCATTTTGTGACCAAAAGTGTAATATCCCGCTTTTTTCTTAGTAAAGATTTTGCATAATAAATAAATATACGAGTAATTTAATTAGACTAGAATTTTAAATCCCAATTTTATTGTCCAAAAATGCCAATTAAGGTAATGGTTCGCAATTTCGCAAAAATTCGCAGACACTGAATTAATTACCTCTCGTCACCGGAATTTAATTGTGCATCAAAAGCAAATGTAGAGAACACTTATATGAAAATAAATTTACAAATACCTTGGATTGAATTAAATTCCTCATTAGAAAAATTAGTAGATTACAACAGTGTGATCAGAATATTTTTAGGACACACGTACACGAAGTACTCGAACAGCTAACGACCAGACACGATCAGAAGTTGGTCTCCAATTTGAAGAAGCTAAGTCACGCCCCCCCCCCCACACACATGGCTAAAAAGAACTTAAAAACAGATGGTTAAAAAGCTTAACCACAAACTTGGTCAATACCAAGTCAAAGATGACTAGGTCATCTTTATCTTTCTTTTTCTTTTTCTTTTACGTTTCTTTTTGGGCCAAAATTGGCCAAGAATCTGTAGCAAGAGCCACGACCTTGACGCTATAAATAGCCCTCCATGGCTTTCATTTTCTCATCTCTTGGCTTTTGCTTGAAGACGTCCCGTTTGTGCACTTTGCCGTTACGTTGTCGTAGCCGGAAATTAGCATTCTTGGAAACGTTTTCTCACCACCATCACCAACACCTCTAGAAAGTGGGTAATACTAGCTCATATTAACTCTTGGTGGTCTTGTGTTTGTTTATGTGATTTTAGGAGAATATGTATATATTATGCAATATATGCTTGAGTATGTTGTTTGCATGATTTTATGTTTTCTTGGGGTTGAAAATAGGTTAAAGGTTTTGTGGAAACTTAGGTAGTCAATCCCTAAGAAGTGTGCATAAGAATGGTTTAGAGAAAAGGCAAGCTAGAGGAAAAATAGCAAAGTTGTGACCTTGTTTCACATCCAGGGCGCTGAGCGGCCAGGGTGGTCCGCTAAGCGGCCTGAAGCCTTAGATCATGGTGCAAACTCTAACAAGGTTGTTGAGCAACCTGAGAATTCCCAGTGGCTGCTGAGCGACCTGAAGAGGGCACTGAGCGGCTAAAGAATGTCCCCGAGTGTAAAATAATCAAGTTTTAAGGATGTGCGTGAGCTTAAAAGGTTTGAGGAGGAAATGGATAAGATTAAGGTTTTGAGAATTCCTAGAGGAAGAATAGGTCAGTGGAAGTCCTAAGAAGATAAGCTTAGATGGTGCGAGCAATAGGATAACCAAAAGCGAGAATGTATGTGGGTTTAGGGTAAATCGGTCTTAAGGGTCAGAGTTAGAAAAATCATGTTATGAAAATACAAGCAAAAGCCTAAGGATTAGTTAACAAAGGTGGTTAATAAGAAGGTTAAGAAGGATAGCGTAGTGAGAGTATGAAGTTTGTAAAAGTAAGTAAGCATGAAATAAATGAGCCTAAGATAAAAGTAAGCATATAAGAGAATTAGAGTGCCAGTCAAGGTGTAAGAGCCAAGAGTGTGTATAAACATTTCAAAGGCGCGTAATAGAAACTCTTAAAGCATGATGAGGTAACTTTCCCAAAATATGAAAAGGATGGTTATACTTTCCTACATGGTATAAGGCCTGTAGTGAAGGTACTGATGTTTCCTTGCATGGTTTGAGGACTGCAAGGAAGATATTATTTCTGCAAGAAAGGTCTCTGTCTTGCAGGTAGAAGCTTGTCGGATGGTCTTTGTAGGTCGAAGATTGTAGAGAAGTGAAGATTATTGGTCTTATAGGTAGAAGCTTGCAAGATGATCTCAATAGGTAGAAGCTTGCAGAGAAGTAAAATATTCTTGTAGGTAGAAGCTTGCAGGAAGCTCTCTGCCCTGTAGGTAGAAGCTTGCAGCGGAAGGATGGTAAGTGGTCCTGTAGGTAGAAGATAGCAGAAAAGTAATGGTTAGGATGGTCCTGTAGGTAAAAGCTTGCAAGATGGTCTTTGTAGGTAGAAGCTTGCAAAGAGGGGAAGATCAGTATCTCTATAGGTAGATGCTTACAGGAAAAGAGGTATTAAAAGATGACAAGTAAGGTATTAGAAGATCATTATTCCCGTATATAACGAAGCAATGACAAGTAACAAAGTTTCACAAGACTGCCTATACGAGAATAAGAGATGCAAGAATATATGACGTGAAGTCATGTAACTCAGTGAGTAGAATGTAGTAAACACAAAAGGTTTTCCTATGTTAAGTAAGGCAAATACTAGAATTCCCCGATCACCTAGTAAACTAGATAAAGCTGCTCAAGACTAGCAGGGATTGAAATAATAATAATAAGTAGGGAGTCTAGTATGCATTGACACCTAGAGATCTCCTGAGCAGCCTGGATCATGAATGCAACATAAATGGATAGTTATCCCCTAAGGTTCCCACTGAGGACGGGCGTTTTCACCCCCACTCATTTATGGTTCCAGGCAAGTATGACACATACACTGGAGAAGAGTTAGCACATGAGGACTAAAGGTCTCGACGTCAAGAGATTTCANTCTTAAGGAAAGCTTCTAAACCCTACTTTCTTTCTAAACCTAACCTAAGTAATGTATGGAAAGTGGAAAATGGAGTTGGAATGAGGTGAGTGTAGTGAGGAGTGGATGGATGCTTGAATGCCTCGGCCTCCCTCTATTTATAGGCAAAAGTTGGATGCCTTCGCTCAGCGGTTTTGATGGTTCCGCTGAGCGATTCTGGCCTTAACGCTGAGCGTCGGTGCACTTCCGCTGAGCGATTGTACTTTCACGCGTCTTCATTAAATGCTTGGCAGCTTTTTGCAGGGCGGCGCTGACGTGGCACGCGGCGCCAAGCTGGCTCCAGCTGGCTCAATGATGGCGCCGGTGCAAGTTGCTTGCCAACACTAAATCGCTCAGCGATTAGGCTGTCTCCGCTGAGCGATTATCCCTTAACCGCTGGGCGATAAGTTGTGATTCGCTGAGCGGTGCTGTCGCCAAAATCTTCTTTTTAAGCTCTTTTCCAATTCTGCCCTTTCCTTCCATTCTTCATGGAATTATTCTTTATAATTATGCTTGCATCCATTCTTCAAAATATATTAGAAACCTACAAAAATTAGGGAATCCATTAGATAATTCTTTTTAAATGTGTGCCATTTTAATAAGTCAAAACTGTGCAAATAGGGCACTTATCAATGGCGTCAATGTACCGAGAGGTAGGGTCCTCGGTGCAATTTTGATCCTAAAGCTCCTTTGCGGGTTCGGGATACTGGAGCGAGTACTTGCAAGGACTCCGACGCTCAAGTCAGTGAATGTAGGATAATAGAGTAAAGTAAAGGGGAAATAGGTTCTAGGTCGTACCTGGTGTGTCGGGTCAGCTTAAATACCTGGGTGAGAGCCGTGACTTCCGCTGGCTCGGGATTCTCTCGCTCGGATTCCTCTCCGAGGTCCGTGGAGTAATGTTCGCCGAGGGAGTACGTCACGGTCCGAGGATCTCTCTGAGTGATTATTGGGGAGGAATTTCTTTGGCTCAGATCTTTCTATAAACCTTGGGGTCCGAGTTCTTGAATGGGCCTTTAGGGCCCAGTCCATAACAAAAGCCTACAAGCCACTACCTAAAGTAGGGGTGTCAAAGGGGTTGGGCCAAAATTGTGCCTATTTTTAGGATTCGGCTCGTTTATGGTCGGTCCGCGGGCTTAAACGGGCCAGCCCGTTTATTTTTTTAAAAATTTTTTTAAAAAAAATTAAAAAAATTCAAAAGAAAATAAAAAATTATTTAAAAAAAATTTTCATGGGCTCATGGGCTAGCCCGCGGTCCGGGTCTAAAAGGGTCGGGCCAACTTTTTTTTAAATTTTTGCGGGCCTATTTTTTGCATGTAAAGCCCGTCCATTTAACGAGTAAATGGGCCAGGCCCATTTTGACAACCCTAACCTAAAGTATAATAAGCAACACTTTTTGAACCTTGTAGGGAACGTCGTTACTGAAACTTAAATATGCAACACTTTTTAAATCTTATCAAATATAGTGTTGTAAAAACGAAAAAATTAAAACGATGCCTACCAGTCATTGACTAAAGTATAATATGCAACATTTTTCAAACCTTGCAGCGAACACCATTGTTGAAAGCCTAAAATGTTGTGGTGTCTTTTTGTGACTGGTATCTTTTCATTAGGTTAATTCTTTGGCTGTCTTGCTTACATGTGGGCAACCTTGGCATATGATGCAGATGGAGAATCTAAAAAGATGCAAGCAAGTTGATGACGAGAAAGCAAATGATGAAAAGGTAGTCTTGATTTATTTCCATTAAATCTTTTCTTTTTATTTTGCTTGAAATCATGTTTTATCTTTATTGTAAAACATGACAAAAAAGGGCTTCAAATATTAAGTATCATTGCTATTCGTAATGTTGATTTGATTTCTTTTCACAATGTTGCTATTCTATTGTTGGCTAATTATATTTTGACATGATTCTCTCTCATCAAAAATCTGCCGAATGTGTTCCATTTGAATTAGTTAACATAGTTATTTGAATAGGTGGTATTTGCTAAGTATACTAATGAAGTAAACTTTTTTCCTTTTTAAGTTTGCTCAATGGTTTTTTTGGAACACGAGATGGAAAATGGGTAGCAACACGAGATAGAGGTTGGGTAGCAACTTCTTAAATATTTTTTCCTTTATTTTTTTTCTTATTTTTGGGTGGATGTTGGTAAGTTTTTATTTGATATTGGATGAAATTTGGGGTCGGCCCATGCTAACCTTGCTAATCCAAGGAGATTTGAGTTTCCTCCAAAATGAGGTTAGTCTAATCAAGGGATGAGATTCACTCAATTAAAATGAATGGAGGAGTTTGACTTGCTATGTTTTAATGTTGTTTTACATTTTTCAATGTCTCTTCATTTCTCAATGCATATTGACCAATATATGAAGAGTTTTGTTTACCCAAAACTATCATTAATGTAATTACATGTTTTCCATTAACTTAATTTCACCTACATTGATTTATAATTTGAATTTGTAGTAATTCTATTAATTGAATTTTGCTTGGATGTTGAACCGAGAATTAAGTAACACGTTTTATCCATCTCTCTATTTTCGATGTACACATTCATTTCTTTCCTCATCTCTCCGTCTTGTATACATCTCTTCTTCATCTTTCTTTTCTTTTCGCTATCGTTTTTTTTTTTTTCAGTCACAGCCTCTTCTTATAATCTTTTCATATTTTCTTCTTTTGTTCTTTGTTTTTTTTTTTTCAGCTACCAACTCTTTATCTTATTTTAATCTTTGCTATATCTGACAGGTCCCTATGTTTAGATGATTCTTTTGCAAAAATAAGATCAATTATAAATCGAAAGAATTGGGAAGTAGGAGAAAAAAATTGACTACAAAACGTGGGACTCATGGTATGTGAAAGCTAAGTGATTCAGGTAATATCTCTTTTTTTTTTTTTTTTTTACTTTTTGATTAACAATGGGGTTGAATGCCCAATTAACATCTCTTTCTATTCTTTATCTCTCTTATTGAATGGTTTTTGCTTAAGTTCTATTTAGTTGAGTTTGGATATTAATTTTTTGGATTATGTTGTTTCTTGCTTCAATTTGTTGCCTTGATTCTTTTGTTGTGGGGAAGTTTTTTTTTTTCTTGGTTATGCGAAATTAGTTTATTTATTTGATGAGATTTTGGTATGATTATGATGAAATTTTAGGAATTAGAATGTCAAACTCAACATTTTCAGCAATGGAGAATAGCCTTAATGTAGTAATAAGGACTTGGGTCGCACAAGTTTGCAAAAATATACCCAAATTAAACTCAAATTGATCGATATCTAAAGGAAACATGCCCTTGCTTAAATTGATTTCATTTTGTTTATTGGTACACTTTTTTGTACTCACTCCTCAAAGCCACATTTCTTTTACTTATTTTACTTATTTGACCTTTAATGTCATGTCATCCATTTTCTTAAGCTGGTTTTGATTAAATATTGTTACTACTTGATTAAGCGCTTCCCACCAAAGTGGAGGTTTTGGTACTTGAACATGATCATGGAATGCTGTATGATGCTGAGCTTAGGTGGAAAGAGTGAAGAGATAAAAATCTTAGAGGAGGCAATGTTGTTAGTTTAGTTGTGTCCGCCAACTATTATGAGCTCATCAAATTTAATGATATTACATCTATGTGTTCTTTGGAATGGTTGTCATAGAAAAAAGATTTGTGAAATATCTTTTATTTGTAATGCTTATGATAGTTATTTTTGTTTTCTTTTGTAATGAATAAGGAGTTGGACGGGATTTTTTTTGTTCTTATGGAGGTCAAATTTTAGCATGTTTCTTTAATTATCATATATATCATCATTCACAAAAATGGTAATCTGTTTTTGTCTAATTCTTCCTGTTTTTGTCTAATTCTTCCTATGTGTGATTTTCCATGTTTTTTATAACAGTAGTGCTACATGTACACCCTAAATGATACACCATACATACACTCGTATTATAATACGGTGGGCCCCTCAAAATAACCGTTCGTCCCACTCTCTCTCCCACTCACATCAAAACGCGCGTGAGGCCACGCTTCCCGCTTCCACTTCGACTTCCTTTCGTCTTCAGAGAAAACCCTTCGTGTTCTTCGCTCTCTTCACACTATTCACTCACATTACTCACTCCGTTTCACTTCGTCTTCCTCTTTTTCTCAATTCTCTGCGATTTTCATCAT
>QANU01082569.1:0-35698 GCA_003254905.1 Nissolia schottii | reverse complement strand
GTAGAGAATTGAGAAAAAGAGGAAGACGAAGTGAAACGGAGTGAGTAATGTGAGTGAATAGTGTGAAGAGAGCGAAGAACACGAAGGGTTTTCTCTGAAGACGAAAGGAAGTCGAAGTGGAAGCAGGAAGCGTGGCCTCACGCGCGTTTTGATGTGAGTGGGAGAGAGAGTGGGACGAACGGTTATTTTGAGGGGCCCACCGTATTATAATATGGGTGTATGTATGGTGTATCATTTAGGGTGTACATGTAGCACCACTGCATTTCAAATAATGAAACACTTCCTTTGATGTTTCGAAGGAGGCAATTTTCTATTATTGCTTCTTTCGCAATGATTATCGACAATTCAGAGAGCCAAACTTCGTCTACAGTAAAATATACTTTCCAAGGGCAGTGTTTACTCATGGCCAGTCATATGTTTTTCTTTTCAAGAGTAAGAAGTTGTATAGGATTTAATATTCTTTTAGAAAAAAATCACGATGAAATATCAAATAGATGCACAATTAATATTGTATACAAGGAAATTATTGAGAATATTACTTCAAATGGTAGGTAATCTAAATTTTACCTTTGCTTCTTTACTTTCTTTTACCATTAAATGATAAAATCACATTTCTTTAACAATTAAATGAGAATATTTTTTCTTTGCTCATTTTATATGTTAAATATAATTTTTAGAATATTATAATTTATATTATCATTTTGTTCCGTCATTATGATGCACCCACCCATTATTACACAAATTTTTCTCAAATAAATTTTTTATTATATATTATTATATATAATTTTTTATTATTAATTAACAAAATGAGCATAAATACACCATAAAAAATAATTAAAATAATAATAACAAAAAATCACACAATGATAAAAAATTAACCTGAGATAATTCATTTCTTTTTATCTCCACACGTAGCATTCTCGTGCGGCTTCCAAAGAAACCGAAGACGCGATGCTGCGAGTGACCCCCCGCCCCCCCCAATGGGGCCCGCGTCATTGCCACTATCACTCACAAGACACCAACGCACTCAGAGAGAGACCCATTTTCACACACTGCAAACTCATTGATTCCTCTGTTTTCATTATGTCCCATCATGCCAGCTGCCTCCCCTTCCTCCTTCACTCTCTCCCCCTTCATTCCCTTTCCCTCCCACTGTAGCGCCAAGCAGAGCATAACTGAACAGAACGCCGCCACCGTAGCTCTTACTTCACTTCACTTCACTTCACTTCTGCTGCTAACCAATTCCATGAGATAACCAACTGGTCCTCTCCTCCTCCAATGCCCAACCATCCGACCCCGCCGCCAACAACAACAACGATGAACGACCAGCTCTCGAAACCGACATCAATCTTCGGCCTCCGCTTGTGGGTCGTGGTCGGAGTCTGTGTCGGCGCCGCCATCGTCCTCATCCTCGTGCTCATCTCCCTCTGGCTCGCCTCCAAGCGCTCCTCCGCCACCAAGAAAGCCAAGCGCCCCGTGATCCCCGTCGTCTCCAAGGAGATTCAGGAGATCAGGGTTGACCAACACTCACGCGCCGCCCAGCGGCCGCACCACGATTCCCCTCCCAACTCCTCCAAGCCCAACGGGCCCCTCCTCCAGCCCGACCCGGTCCCCGAACCCGACCCGGTTCTGCCGGTGCCTCCGCCGACGGAAGAAGACGCCAATAGTAATAACAACAACAGCAGCAGCAACAACAGCGGCAGCAACGCGGTTATGGGGTTTAACAGAATTCAGTTTGAGATTGGGAAGAACCACAGGATATCGTACCCGGAGCGCGCCCTCATCAGGCCCTCTGCCTCGCAGCCGCATCACGCGGGGAGCGGAGAGGCTCGACCGTCGGATCATCATCATCATCAGGTACCGACGGTGATCCCTGAGGTTTCGCATCTGGGGTGGGGCCACTGGTACACCCTCAGGGAGCTCGAGGATTCCACCAACGGCTTCGCCGATGAGAATGTTATTGGCGAAGGGGGTTATGGGATTGTTTACCATGGCGTCTTGAAGGACAACTCTCATGTTGCTGTTAAGAATTTGCTCAATAACAGGTAACTCTTTTCTTCTTGTTTTTTTTTTTTTTTTTTTTACATTTCCAATCTTTTTGGAGTGAAAATTTTCAATCAAAAAGGATATCTGGATTATCCCTGATTGTTCACAGCCTCTGTGTTTGGCAATGCCAATTCTTACATGGATTTGTGAATCACTGTAATATTGGTATTTCATACTTGAATTCGCCGTATTTTCGTCAGATGCATTCTAGAATTTGATTTTGGAAGCAAAGTAAACATCCTACTGGAACGTCTGAGGCAAGTCAATCAATATGGGCATCTTTGTGTGACATATAAAGGGAAAAGGAATGCTGCAACTTACTAAGAAAATAAGAAAATTACATGCCATGTTTTGATCCTCATATGAGCTGATTTTCACACATGTACATCATCTGCCATTAAACTTCAGTTTTCGGTATTTAAGATTCACATTGTCAACACGACCACCATACTCACATAGACAGCCCAATTGGTCCATGTTTGTTGCCTTACACAGTGTCTTGCCTCAATGGAAGGAGAATAGTAGTAATCAGCAATGCTAAAAGTTTGAATGAAATAGATCTGTGTCCTTTCTTATTTTGGCCATGGATCTTTTCTCCCCTTAGTTGGGTAGAGTTTATAATCTATCTAAACAAAAAGATCTGTGTCCTTGCAGAACATGGTTTCATCTATAGATGAAATACAACGAAATTAACTAACGCTACAAAATTGGTCAGGAGACATAGTAATTGTTCGCGTTGAAGGCAGTCAAATCTTTGGGGCCACAATTATGTAAGTGCACTTATACTCTCTGGGGTGCTTTGAAGTACTAGATACTTTNCCCCCCCCCCCCCCCCCCAATTGTTCCTTTTCACCCCTTCTTCTTCTCTTCCAATTGTTCTTTCCTTGCATTACATGTTGTCCTCTTTTGGCAGGTATGTGGCTCCTGAATACGCAAGCACCGGCATGTTGAATGAGCGAAGTGACGTGTATAGTTTTGGAATTCTTATCATGGAACTAATTACTGGCAGGAACCCGGTTGATTATAGTCGGCCTCCAGAAGAGGTTTTGGTCTACTTCACCATTGCAAACCTGCTTCTGAGATGTTAAAGGGTCTGTTTGGTTTGTGTTTTCATTTCATGGTTTGAATTTGTTTATTGTTTTTTTCAGGATTTTGTGTGGGAAACATTTAAAATAATAAAATCATGTTCCTGGTCATCATTTTCTGGTTTTATTATTTCCTTCACAAAATCTTGAATAACAACAAACAAAGTGGAAACAGGAATTGGAAATTGAAAAGAGAGACAAAAACCAAACAGACCTTGGTCTTAGTTCTTATCTTTTTCACTTGCAACTGAAAAACTGAGACTTTCAGGTGAACTTAGTTGACTGGCTCAAGAAGATGGTTAGTAACAGAAATGCAGAGGGAGTGTTGGATCCCAAACTCCCTGAGAAACCACCTTCAAGGTCACTCAAGAGAGTACTTCTTGTAGCTTTACGCTGCACTGACCCCAACGCCCAAAAACGGCCTAAAATGGGGCATGTCGTACACTTGCTTGAAGCTGAAGATTCCCCTTACAAAGAGGTAAGGGCATTTCTGTTTCAAGTTAATTTGACCTGTAATTGGGTTTTCGTTTAATTCAGAGGATAATTTTGAAGACCTTACTTAAAGAGAATCATATCTTAAATTTGGATAAATATTTGATAACGGGTGGTATTGATCAATTGAAATTTAATACCATTTTATGAAGTTTCCATTCGGAGCTTAACATGTCTTGTAATTTAGTTTCTACATTTGTATTCCAAATTTTCAATTAAATTGTGAGTGTGCATTATAGCTTATGCATGTATTCTTGTTATGAATCTGCCATTGAAAACAGAACAGCGTATAATTTATATTTGTTTCTGTTATTTCAACTTTACAGCTTATCTCCTACCTAGTTGCTATTGTTTGATCTAGTTTCATTAGGTAATCTTCTTCTGCCTGCATATATTAAATAAATAGACCCTGCCAGAGTTTAACAAATGAAACAATATCTAAAATGACCTCCACTTCGTGTTGTGATAAATGAGATCTATTACTTTGAATCCCTGATATTTGATGTTTTGTATACTTATTGGTAAAGGGCATCTTGTTTCAGGATCGTAGAGCTAGAAGGGATTCAGTGCATTCACCTAAGAATAGAGTAGATGATGGATTGAAAGAGGAGGCAACTGTTTCCAGTAATGATCATGGGCTTGAAAGCGAGATGCAGTTCAATGAGACGAGATGAACCATCGAGAAAAGAAGCTGCAAAATTCGCTCCCTGGTCTCGCTAATGACCAAAAAGTTTGCGGCACCCTCCCTCCCTTCACAACCCATCATGCAAATTGCTTTGACAATTTTGCATCCATGGGACTACCACATATGTCACTTGAGATTGTTTGTGGCTTTCTGTACTCGGCCTATACCATCAATGCCCTCGAAACGGGATGTCCTTTGTGTTGTTGGTCTCATGGTTTTCTTATTTATTCTTGTAGTTTCGAGGCTGATCATGTAAATGTTAACCATATTTTGCTTGATTCATCCAATAGAATATTGTTACGGTTCTCATGTTAGATCTGCTCATATAAATTTTTTTTGTGATTGTAAGTTAGAAACATGGTACTGCATTGTCAACATTGGCTGGACCGCAGGTAATAGCACCCAGAAGGTCGAGTGGAGATCATAAGTACTGCTTGCCAACCTGTAACAGCTCGTTCATTTTAAGTATGTGGCATTAGACGATAAACTTCCTTTCAATGCTGTTGTCCTTTAGGTCCATTTTCCATTGAGTAGGGAACGTATGTTTGTTGTTTGAAGAGACCTTGACAGCTAGGTTGTGACTCCAAAGAGTGCTCCATTTCTTTGATGATGAATGAACCGCTCCTAGACATTCTTATGCCCATACAATTTTAATATGTTACATTTAAGCACATTCGCTGTAAATGTGTGTCCCACAAGCTTCATTGAGGATGCACTCTTGTTTTTGGTTGCCACTAATTTTACGTAATTGTGAGTTTTTTTACTAAGATACCCTTCTTAGTTAATCAAATCATCAAAATGTCCATCTTTTCAAACATTTTACAGGAATACACTTGTTTTGGGTGACGTGACGTTCGCGGTAGCGTGGCGAGCCATGTCAGATTCGTCAACCTGCCTGGCTAATCCAAATAGGATTCGCCAACCCGCCTGGCGAATTCACAAAGGATTTGCCAACTCGCCTGACAATTTCTTCTTTAATTTGCCAACTCTCTTGGCGAATCTTTTATGACTTCGCTAATCGGTTTGGCGAATTCAATAGGAATTCGCTAACCAGTTTGGTGAATTTGCCCCCAATAACTACATACTTACCCCACTACCCCCAAACTCCACCACCATTCTCATTTTCTAAAAATCCACTCTCTCTAAAAAAATTCTCTCTCTAAAATTTTCTGTCCCGCTCTTGGATTACTGAAGGCTAGCTGTCCAACTCTTGAATTCAATTTGTGCGATAGACTTGTAAGTTTTAATTTATTAAAATTTATAATTTTATTAGTATGTGTGAATTAATTTCTTTAAATTGATTATGTAAATGTTGACTATATTAGTCTGGTGTGCAATTTATGATAGATTGATGTATAGAGTAGTATAGTACTGTATGTTGTCTATATTAGTAACAATTTATGATAAAATGATGCATAGTATAATATAAATGTTGTCTATATTAGTTTGTTAAGCAATGTATGTCTGACATAGAATAAGTGGTTTAGGGTTTAGGGTTTAGAATGTGTTTTATACAGAATTAGAAAATGAGAAAATCTCTTATTGTGCTCATTTATTCCAATGGAAGAATGTATGAAGGTGAACATGAGTTTATGTATGATGGTCCTAACCCGACATCTATGACAATTAAGAGGAGCACGCGTCTAGAAGATTTGAAGAAAAAAATTTGTTTGAAATTAAGGTCACAAGAGAATCAATTTGTATCAAGAATTCTTTTTCGACTATTACAAGGTTCGAGTGAGGGGTTGAAATCTACTGGTGTTGATATGCTTGATGATGAAGATGTGACATGCATGATAGATGTTTTTGAGCAAAATTCAGATTTAGCTTCAATGGAGGTGTTTGTCGAGGTAGAGACAAGAGAGAGACTTAGTCATGTGAATATTGAGAGTGATCCTTCAAACCCTATAAACACTCAGTCGTCAATGAGATATTTTACTCTTGTATTTCAAGGAGATGTGGCTCTATCTCAAAATTTTCAAACTTTTCATTCTCCATTCACAATTTCAGCCAATATAACTCAACCTTCTGTTCCTCAATGTGAAAATACACTAATGAGAGAAGTGTTATCCTACACAAGTGATGAGGAAGAGTAGGATATTAAAATTGTATCAATACAAAAATTCAGTCCCTAACAGAAGTCTAGATATCTGGCTTACCGGGTTAAGTTTTGTCCTATGGATAAGAGCAAGCCCCACAATTGACACATTTCTAGTCTATTAGTGTTTCACATGATCCCTGACCTCGGTCACCATAAAAGCATATTTTTGACATGAATATTGCTCGTGCTTGAAGCTTAGAAGTTTATTTAGATGACTAAGCAGCTAGAAAACAAACTACACCCCGCTAGATCGTAGAGTCACCGTAAGAAGGGTCTTCCAGATATTGGTCCTTGGATTCATTCATCATTGTATGTGATGAGCCAAGTACGGTATTGTAGAAGAAGTTGAACTAGGTGTAGAAATTCATAATTACTTCTAAAGCATAATAGGACTCTAATTGCGGACATATATCGGCCACAATATAAAGGTACGGTTTTCTGAAGCAAATTCTTTTGTTCACACAAAAACTCAAGACTTTATTTGAAAGAAAGAAGTGTCCTATACAATGATAATTCCGAAATAGTCTTATTAGGATGAAAACAACCTAAACTTAGTCCATAAAAGCATAGTTTTCGGACGGCTGCTTTCCTCCTACCGCATGGTGGTGGTGGCGGCACCCGCAGGTGGCGGTGGAGAAATGGGAGGCACGCCGCGTTTTCCATGCCATATGTGGCATTTGCCTGCACATATAGAGTTTAGTTAGGTATAAACAACTAGAGGCAGTCACAATCCATCACTAGAGGATTGTGTTAAAAGAAAAATGAAATGTTGGGAACTAAAAAATTTGATATATTATTATTTTCTTTATTTAATTGTGGATTTTTTAAATCATTTTTAGAAATTAAAATATTTAAGGTTGTTTCTCTCATGTACTATGGGATGAATATCCTCTCTTATTAAATTTCTTTACTTTTGACAATTTTTATAACTAAATTCATTGAAATTTGATCATTTCATGATCTAATATGACATATTGATGTGTTATATAATTTAATCTTATAAATATACTTTCCAATACAATATTTGTGAAGTGCATTATAAGTTCAAATGGTCCACAAATTTTTAAACTTTTTACAAGTCAACTTTATCAACTATTTGACAGATGAAAAGTTTGTCAAAATCATATAGAACATTTAATAATGACAAAATTAGGGGTGTTCCGGTGCTGTTTGGATCATTTTAAGTGAAAATTCATTTGATCCAAAAAATAGAACTTGCGATTTGGATTGGATCAGTGTAGGTTAGATAAAAAATCTTATCCAAATTGATCCAAATTTTAGCGATTTGTATTGGATTGATTTAATCGATTTTTAATAAAAAATTAATTTAAAAATGTTATAAATATAAATAACTTAAGTCAATAAAATAAAAAATATAACAATAAAAATAAAATAACTCATTTTTTGTATGAATAAAATGATATTTAAGTAAGAAACACAATAAAAATATAAAAGTTATATGATAAATTAAAATTTTTATAATTACAAGTATAAACTTAACAACATAAAATTATATTATATGATATTTTCGGTTTGGATTGGATTGCATTAGTTTTGAAAATTAAATCTAAAATCGAATCCATACAGTTTTTAAAAAACAAGATCTAATCAAATCCAAATTTTGTTTCCTGGTATTTTACTTTTGTTTCTGATTCATTAGGAGTTAAAGAGAAGGAAGAGGAGGAGGAAGAAGGTAATTTTGGGTTGTTGGACAATTTTCGCCCCTCTTCCTTCTTTCGTTGTATTTTGTTGAATTTTGGGGCCATTTCTGGGGTGGAAGGTTAGTAAGGCTTAGCATTCATCTCATATCTTGTAGGAGCTAATTTTGTCTTCTTTGTTTCTCCCTTTTTTGCCTATCAGCTTGCTTGTGTAATTCGACCATGGGTAGGCTAAAGAAATCTTTTCAAGAACTTAAAGTTCTACGACCACTATTCGGGCCCTACGAGCGTGTAGCCTACTAGTGGATAGATTCAGAGGTTTTTTTTTTATACCTTCCATTATAAAATTGAGGCACATTGATGATCTGCAGAAAGTATTGGAATTGACAGAGGGGGGTTTTGATGATGGTGGCTATAGGTTAGAGGCTGCCTCCACAGATCAGAGGGTTTGTATGCTCTGTCATAAGGATACTCCACATTTCTTGTAGATGTATGGTATCTTCTTTACTCGGTAAGGAGTCTGCTTCCCTTTCACGAATTTTGAAAGGCGGATTATGACAACGTGCAACTTTGGGCCTACTCAGCTACACCCTAATGGGTGGGCTTTGATGTGGGATTTCAACAAGTGTGTGAGGTTTTCAATGTTGACCCTTATCCGTGGATCTTCTTGTTGTTGTTCATGCTTATGAATCCATTGGGAAGCAATATTCTCGAAATGCAGGAAAAGTATAAAAGTCGGCATGCTTTTAAGGGTTTGTCAGGTACCTAGGTTTTTACACATTAAGAGGATTCATATCAAGAGTTTAAGTGAAAATATTTTAAGATCTTTGTTGCTCCGAGGAAGACGGCGTTCTAGGAAGGTTATCAGGATACTGTGGTGTACCCTTGCTACTGGAATAAGAATATACGTTATGAGTGTTTGGGAGAACTATCCGCGGAGGAGGGGTTGTTGAGGGAATTTATTGTTGCCCTTACTGAGGATGGTGTGATTAACTTTTGTGAGGTTGCGGAGGGTCCTTTGGAGGATACACATTTATGCCTTGGTAGTACTTTTTCTCTTTTTGGTGAATTTTGATTGTGTTGATAATGTATGCATGTATTGTCTTATTCTCCGTGGGTTTCTTACGTATGCTTTTTCTTCTTTAGCTATTCGCTTGAGTGGTAGCATGATGGCGGGCAACAAGTTAAAGGAGCTTTAATTAAGAATCAATGTTGAGGCATCCGTAGAGGCACGAGGCTTGTGTAGAGGTGATTTGCCCACAGGGGAGGTGGTTGTGGCAACTAGATCCCCTCCCCAAGCAGCTGGCGCGTAACGGCCTGAAATGGCACAGAAGCATACCCGAAGGCATCTTGTCCACGGAGAGAGTTCACGTGGCATGGACAACTTTACTTCTCTTGCAAATGCTACTCATGCCATCAACCGAGCGAGGTCAAGGGAGTTGGATTGTGGAAGGCTCCTTGACAGTAGTGTTATCTCAGAGGATATTCTAGCACAACTAAAGGATGTTTCTGCGGAGGAGGCATTGAGCCATTTGATCCTTCTTCTTACTAAGTTGGCGGGGTTAGTTAAGCTTGCCTATGACCAATTTCCGAACTCATAGGGGACTGAGGGTCTTCAGCAGGAGCTTCGTGAGGAAAAGGAGTTGACCAAGAAATTTACCATGTAAAGAATTTCCCTCGAGGAGCAGGTCCACTTGAAAAATCAAGTCGAAGTGGAGAAGGAAAGTGAGATAGCCCGCCTTCAAGGGAGGGTTGCCAAGGCCCCAATAGGTTTGAAGGTTGCCAAGGAAGAACGGAAGAAGCTTGTTGCGTAGCTCCAGACTTTCTAAGGAGATGGTGAAGAAGTTTAAGGCTGCTGCTGTTGAGCATCAAAGCTAGCAAGTACAGGGCGAAATACTGTGCATGCCTCAACTTGACACAAGAGGTTGTGGATGAAGCTTTTGAGCTAACCATGGGGTAGGTCCGTTGTCATATCCAAGATTTTGATTGGAGAGTGGTATCCCTGAAAAAGATGTATGATTTTGAGACTGATAGCATTAAGGATCTAGTAGAGTGAAGATGCTCCATGGAAGGTCACCTTGGGGGAGTAATAATGACAAGGCCCAGGGTAATATCTGCAGAGTAGGAGCTTGGGGGAGTAATAATGACAAAGTTCAAGATGTCCAGTTTGTCCCTTTTTTGGGTTTATGTTTATTAGGAATATACTTGTGGTGTTTGTGGATAGGTTGGGGTTTTGGGTTTATGGTGTAAAGCTCCTTGCCATTTGGTTTATCTGCATCCTGGATTTTTTGCTATATAAATGAAATTCCTTTTGCACTTTCTTTGATATACACATTGTTTCTTCTTACGCGATATCTTTCTTTTTAATGCAGGGCTTGTCATTTTTTACTTGCCCTCAGGCTATGGCTCGGGCTAGTGTCTTTGCCTTCTGCGTACCTTGTTAGTTCTCGATGCCCAAATGATCAGTTCGGGGGAGGGTACGTAGTGAGGTATGCTTTAGTATTTATTTTGGGCAGATTTTGTCTGCGGTACATGGAAATGAGTGCTGCAAAGATAACCTTCCTTTATTTATTGGTGGAGACATAACTATACAAAGAGCATGGTTAGTCTTTTAATTACATGGAAAAGAAATTTAGAAATGCACATAAAAAGGGAAAAGGAACTTTTGACTTAAGCTAAATTGTTGACAAAACTATCGACAATAAAGGTCACTTGTAGAGTCTTCAAAGGTTCATAATGTTCCATACCCGTGGAAGCACTCTATTGTTCATGGTGGATAGTCTGTAGGCATCCTTTCCAAGTTTTTCTATCACCACATAAGGACCTTCCTAGTTAGAGGCCAATTTACCTTGTCGTGGTGTTACGGGGCCTATGTCTGCCCGTCGCATAACTGTTTCTTCAAAGGTGAAACTCCATGGAAAAACTGATGTATTGTACCTTCGAGCTACTTTTTTGTGGATTGATTCTTCATGTATGTGTGCTTCCTACCTCGCCTCTTCTATGAAGTTGATTTCTTCCTTTCTGCCGTGGTCGTTGTCTTTTAGGGAAAGTATTGTACATGAGGGCTACTTTCTCCAATCTCTACGGGGATCATTGCATCACTTCTGTAAGCTAAATGGAACAGAGAATGGGAAGTAGTGGAATAAGGGCGGTCATATACACCCATAGGACACTTCCTAGCTCATCTGTCCACAACCCTTTTGCTTCCTCCAAGCTCTTCTTTAGTCCTACTAGGACTACCTTGTTGGCTGCGTCTGCTTGCCCATTGGTTTGTGAGGGCTCCACGAATGAAAATCATTGCTTTATATTGAATCCTTTGAGGAACTTTCGGAATGTTCTATCTATAAATTGGGTGCCATTATAGGACACTATAGTTTCCGGGATCCCAAATTGTGGGAGGATGTTGTTCCATACGAATTTTTTACACTGGCCTGAGGATACTGTGGCTAGGGGTTTGCTCAATTTTCGTATATGTTTTGTTCTATGTTCATACAAAGTACAATACTTTCCATTACTAATTCACATAGACTTCAAGAGTTTGGAATTTCTCATACTATATTTTTTACCAGTATAAGGGTTTGTTCAATAATTGTGTTACATTTTGTTTATGTACGTAAAATGGTTTGTTCATATTAAAAATAAGAGTTTGTTCATACAGTGTATTGGAGATTGTTCAATCTCGGAACATGAGTTTGTTTCATAACATATATATATATGGGTTTGTTCAATCTCCGTATATATTTTGTTCTACGTTCATATAAAGTACACTACTTTCCATTACCAATTCACATATACTTTAAGAGTTTGACTTTGCTCAGACTGCATCTTTGTTTTTATAGACTATATAAGTTTGTTCGTAAACAAACCAACACAATATTATACCCAAAATATCCAATAAAAAAATAAAACAAACTATTTCCATTAATGAATAATAACAAATACATGTATAATTAAAAATTCTTACTCCATAACTTCTTCCCCTTTTGCAAATCTTTACTTTTCTTGGCTTGTGTTCCATATGATGGTGTTGCTTGTGTTCCAATCACTGTTAGTGAACGGTTGGTCCTACATAAATTGCAAAACATCAAATAAAATATACATAATCAATATTTAAACACCATTATTTACAAACCAGTATACTTGAACCACTGTTGTGATGCATTGATTATAGTAATGAGGTAAATCCACTTGGACATTGTGAAAACAAGCAATTTCCCTTGACTGTTTCAATTGAACCACTCCTATTAGTTTGCACGTCCACATACTGTTTCATAAGATACATACAACAACTAATTTCATAATATCAAAACAAAGAAACAAGAAAAAAAAATTAAAATATCAATATACAACAGTACAAACAAAATGTCACAATTATGCTAACAACTATCTTGACTGCTAACAAACTCCAGATACTGTTCAACTTGTAAATTTCTTCAAAATGCATGCGCATCACAAATTCATACAATTAAGAAACAAAAAACATTTAAGAAATTACGAACAAACATTTGCGATAAAGTATGAATCACTTCATCGTCAATTTTCTTTTTCTGTTTGTTTGGCTACTTATTAGATTTCTTCGCATATTTCTTAGTTTCAAATTCTTCCCTTTTCTTTTTTGGACGACCTTTGCTTACAACATGCGAAGGACTACGGACATAATCACACTAACAGGGCACCCTTTGTCCACAATCTTTGTTTTCTGTTTCCCATTGGTTGATTCACTAAACTCGTGCAACAGCAGATTGTCCACAAACATGTCTAGTACCTTGTGAAGACATTTCGTCCCCTCAGTCACCACAACATGCTCAGCAACATCGTAAAATTATTTGCATACATCACCGTATCTCTTTTTTATTGGATCCAAGCAATTTTTGTCGTAACTACTTTTTATCTTGCTATGTCTCCGTTTAACATTTTCTCCATTAGTGAATGACATATTTTTTTAGAAATTTCTTTACTCTTTCAAGTCCAAGTACACATAGGGAATGCCGGAAAATAATCCCTCTTACATTGACATCTAACATCAATCTAGTCATGATAAAATACAATGTCATAGTACATTTCTTTTTGTATTTCACTTTTCAACATCCTCTGCCACTTTGTAGACAACATTGGTCCCTTCCGGACCCTTAATAGATGCATGACAATTTACCTTTGCTCTGAACTGATTTTGAATCTCGTGAAACTTGGCATGAGTATACTCTGCCTGAAATTGCTTCTCAATGGGCAAGTTCGTTGTGTAAGGGATTATACTCCTAAAATCATTGAAGCCAGCTTCCAACTCTTTCTAGGACTTTCTATACAGAGCATTGTCATACTGCATAACAAATTGATGCAATCTATTCTTGACAGTCAGGAATCCATCAAAGAATGAATGCATGTTCTTGCTTTGATATGTGCTTGTCATTCCAGCCCAAAACTCATTGTTCAGGAATATTTGCACCCATCTGCCTCGTTCCTCGAACAATCCTAACATAAATTAATAAAAAACTGTTATACAACAACATGAACAAACATGGGAAAAACATTGAACAAACATTTTATACTTAACGCTTGTATTCATAGCTGTCAACCATTCGTTGTTACCAAGATTGTAACATTCAATCATGCGACGACATCTTATCTCAACATCTCCAATAGATAAGCTTTCATAGACTATGTTTCCCAGAGGAGACTTAATATCACCATAATTCTTGTATCCTCTCAGTTTTTCAGGAATCTTCTTCATTATGTACCATATACACCACCAATGTCGAGTATTTGGTAGTGCAATACCAATTGCATTCTGCATGGCCTTACACTGATCAGTTAAAATTTCATTAGGCGGACTTTCATTCGTGCATCTAACCCATGTCTCAAACAACCAAACAAATGTTTCTATGTCCTCCGCTAAAAGCAATGCGCATACAAGTACCGACAAATAAACCAAACAACATATCATATTTGTTCATTTTATAGGTCGTATCAAATGACACAACGTCACCAAAGTATTCGTAGGCAGCTCCATTTTTGGCATCTACCCAAAATACATTTTTTAATGTGACATTCTTTATCAACCTCAACTTCATAAAAGAAGTTGCGGTTTTTCTCCTTCATTCTTGCAAAATATTGAAACAACCCCTTTACATTTCCTCCACTCAAATTGTTCGCATTTCCTTATTCACATAATTGCGAATGTCTTTCTCAACAAACAACATATTATCATGACCCCCTTTTGCATGAACTAAAGCTTGCAACGTCTTGTTTGTTCTCATGCCAACCTCATCATTCACCTTAATTGTTCTCTTATAATGCATGCTAATCTTCTTATTTGCTTTGAACAAACGCGACTTCGATGGACTTACCTCATAAGAGTGCTGATTAATCGCGTTCCTTATGATCCACCCTCTAGTTTCATTTTTCTTCACAGTTATATGGGCTTTGCAATTAGTAACCGATGCAGGGGTTGTCTTCTACGTTTTCGGTACCCTTGAAGAACGACTTCCTTCTGTAGTACATGTTAAAATATGATAGTTTATTACTTCAAACTCATCTTTCTTAAATGTCCTTACCCTCCACATAAATCCAATCCTAATGGCATAGTTATTATAAAATTTTTCAACGTGTTCCAACAAATCAAACAGCATTCCAATAGTAGGGACTTGTAAAATTGAGTTGATCGAATAATATTGAGTGGTATTTGTTCCTTGTTACACATAGAAACAACATTTTCACATGCATATAAACAAACCTTCATAAAAATATAATCAAATATACAACTATACAACTAGTATAAACAAAACCATATACACATAGTAAACAAACCTATACAAGTAGAATGAACAAATCAGATACACAAAGTGAATAAAGCTAAATAGGGAGAATGAACAAACCAACATACCCTACATGAACGAAATTATACATATAAAATGGACAAACCCATGTATGTAAAATCAACAAACCCATATAAATAGGGTGAACAAGCCTATATATGAAGCATGAACAAGCCTATACATGTAAAATGAGAAAACCTAGAAACACATAGTGAATAAACCTATACAGCTAGAATCAACAACCCAATATACACAAAGCGATAAAACATATACAACTATAGTAAACAAACCCAAATAAACAAAGTGAACAAACCTGTATATGGAGCATGAACAAACCTATACACTTAAAATGAACAAACCTAGAAATGCATAGTGAACAAACTTATACAAGTAAAATGAACAAACTCATATACACAGTGCACAAACCTGTACATATAAAATGAACAAACCCAGAAACACATATTGAACAAACCTGTACAACTATAATGAACAAACCCCAGTTACACAAAGTGAACAAACCTGTACATGGAGCATTAAAGAACCTATATACAATACATCAACAAACCTATACGTATAAAATGAACAAACTCAGATATGCATAGTGAATAAAACCATGTACAATGGATGAACAAACCCAAATACACAAAGTGAACAAACTTATACCACTATAATGAACAGACCTAGATACACAAAGTCAACAACCTGTACATGTAGACTGAACAAACCTATACATATAAAATGAACGAACCCATATACACATAGTGAATAAACCTATATATGTGAAATGAACAAACTGATGTACATTCAATGAACAAACCTCGTAACATTGTGTGAACAAATTACCTGTTTGTTCGTTGTAGTTGTACATGTTTGTTCATTGTATATATACGTGTTTGTGCATTATAGTCGTGATGTTTTGTTCATCTCCAACGTAAAAAAACAATCTCACAACCACACAAATCATTTGGGTTTGGATGAATACAAACCCACAAATCAATCTTTCCTCTATGCCGATTTCTGCAAAACCCATTGCAACTTGTACACACTCAACGACGACAAAGTTGTTAGGAAGCGGATGAAGCTCGTGATAGAGGCAATGGAGACAGCGGCGAGCAACCGCATGACAGAGGCGATGGTTGTTGTCGATTTGGGTGAGAGGACTTGAAAGGGTAACCGTCGGCGATGAGGTGAGGGGCGACGACGGTTGGCGATTTGCGAGAGAGGACGACGACGAGTTCGTTTGTCGAAGGTGCGGCGGAGATTCGAGCTCGTTGTAGTGGCTATGGATGCGATGGAGGTCGATGTGGGTGTGAAGACCAAAGGTTGAGAGTGAGAGTGCATTTAGAGAGATGAACGTGGGCGTAGGGTAAGAGTAAAGCGAGTGAGTGGGTGTGGGTTGAGTAAAAAGGCATACGAATACCCTTACGTATATTACTTGGTTGGCTACACGGTGACACCAATTTTGATGTACACCAAGAATTTTTCTTTAAAAAATTTATTGTTATTTGAGAATAACACAATCAGAAAACAACAAAATGCATGAAATTTTGTATCACCTAAAGCCCATATATACGAGTTCAATATTTTATTAGATGGTAGGAAACAAACAAGTTGCAATCCATGGTATCCGACAAAGTCCATCTTCCTCCGTATTAATTACGTGCCACGAGCAAAAGCTTCGTAAACAGTAAAGAAAGCTGAGGAGGGAAAAAAGAAGAAGAAAACAAAAAATAAAAAATAAAAAAAATCACCGCTGGCCCTGTCTGCCCAACATGTACGCTACCGAGATTCTGCATCCACCCATCACTCTCTCACGTAACTACATTACACCACACGATCAACCCTTCCCACTCGCTCTTCACTCCTCACTCTCACCCCTCAGATCGAGACACAACAAAAACAAAAACCCACCGACAACAACATGCCAATGCTGGCGAAGACGGACTCCGAGGCGAGCAGCCTGAGCCAGTCGTCGCCGGCGAGGTCACCCCGGCGGGCCGTGTACTACGTCCAGAGCCCGTCGCGCGACTCCTCCCACGACGGCGAGAAGACCACAAACTCGTTCCACTCGAGCCCGCTGCAGAGCCCGCTGGGCTCGCCTCCCCACTCCCACTCCAACTCCTCCCTGGGCCCGCACTCCCGCGAGTCCGCGTCCACGCGCTTCTCGGGCTCCCGCAAGAGCAGCAGCGCCTCCAATAACCGCAGCAAGGGCCCGTGGCGGCCCTGGAAGGACCACTTCCACGCCATCGAGGAAGAAGGCCTGCTCGACCCTCGCGACGCCGCGCAACAGGGCCTCCCACGTCGCTGCTACTTCCTCGCATTCGTCGTCGGCTTTGCGTTGCTCTTCTCCGTTTTCGCCCTCATTCTGTGGGGCGCTAGCCGCCCCCAGAAGCCTGCCATTACGGTCAAGGTGTGGCCCCATTCGTCTCATTCATTCGCCCCAGTTCTTAAACACTACTGCTTCCGTAGATATTTAAATGCAATTATATTGATTTAAGAACGTGTATAAACAATCAACGGGGTTGGTCTAACTGGTAAGCGGTAAAGAAAATCTGCGTGACCTACTTGATTCAGATTAGACGGAAAAAAGAATGTGTATGAACATTGAAAAGTGACTGAGAGAATAATACTAACCACGAAGCATATTAGATGTCACTTTCAATTAATTGTCTGGCGTTCCTCTCTTTCCTCTCTTTTATTTATTTGATGTCTTTTGTGTGATTTTGCAGAGTATAATATTTGACCAATTTGTGATTCAAGCGGGTGCGGATATGTCAGGAGTTGCCACCAGCTTAGTGTCCATGAATTCCTCTGTGAAATTGACCTTTCGAAACACTGCTACATTTTTTGGGGTCCATGTGACCTCGACACCCCTGGATCTCAATTATTACCAGCTTACTCTAGCCACTGGAACCGTATGTCTATATTTTCCTTTAACCGTTAACTATGTGCATGTCATATGGAAAATAATGTTTCTTTACATCACATGTACTTGTGGATCTAATTTGCAGATGCCAAGGTTTTATCAGTCAAGGAAAAGCCAGAGATCGGTGAGAGTGACGGTGAAGGGGAGCCACATCCCGCTGTACGGAGGGGGAGCGAGCCTGAGCAGTGCGAACGGTGCACCGGTTGATCCGGTTCCCTTGACATTGAGCTTGCTTGTGCGGTCAAGGGGTTCTGTTTTGGGCAAGTTGGTGAAGCCCAAGTTCTACAAGAAGATAGAGTGCTCCGTGATTATGGATCCGAAGAAGATGGGCGTGCCAATCTCGCTCAAGAACAGGTGCACTTACCAGTGAAAAGTCAAAGCCGTGATTAACAAATCAATCAAACAATAATTAAGGGGGGGCGCGATCAGTGTGACTCTATGGGCGGCGCACGTGTACAACACCGAGCGAACCGGTATTTACTCCATTGGGAAAAGGTCCCGTGACAGCGTGAGGGATGCCGCGTTTTCTGGCTTCATTTCGCCGGGATCCGCAGGTGCTATGCCTCATTTTCACGAAATTTGAATGAAGCGGCCCAAAGGGTAATTTTGGATTTGGTCGGTGGTTTAATTTCTATATCTAGTACTACATTTCAAGAATTTTTTTTTTTGGCTACAGTATATTTTGAGGAACATGGGAAAAGTTTGTCACCAATAAAATAAAAATGTGGATGACCCAATGAAAAAACGACACGTGGCATAATTAAAAAAGTGTAATTGTGGGATTTTTATATGTGGTAGGATGATGTGGTGATGTGATGAACCTTTTAAGAAATATTTTAAGTGATAATTAGTTTAATTATATTAATTATAAAAGAGAATGTGATTTTGTCCAAAAAAAAAAGATGGTTAGGGTTAGTAATTAGGATTATGATTAAAAAGGTTTATCTATGGTGGAAGGTGGGTTCACGGATAGCTCCTCCACAGGGGCCTCCGGCGACCACCACGTTGACGTCACTCGTTGTTGCACGGGTTCTTGATGGCGGCGCCGTTCATAGTGGCGTCGTTGACGGCGGATGAGTGATGTATTTATTATTGCTCAAACTGATATCATTAAAATATATGTTATCATTACCCATAATTCATGGCCGCATTGGTAAGTGGATGCTGGCACTAACACAATTCAATCTAATATATGTTCCGGCTAAGGCAATGAAAGGCCAAGTATTGGCCAATTTCTTAGTTGATCATCCCATAGAAGAAGTCAATATAGATGTGATTGGCATAAAGCCTTGGAAACTATAATTCGACGGGTTGAAACATGCCAAAGGTGTAGGCATAGGGGTCTTAATTGTGTCGCCAACAAATATTGCGACTAGACTCAAGTACATAATGAATCGAAACATATCCAATAATGAGGCAGAATATGAAGCCCTTATTGTGGGCTTGGAATTCCTAGTTAGCCAAAAAGCTCAAATGGTCGAAATATTAGGCGAATCACAACTGGTTATTAAACAAGTAACAGGTGAGTTCCAGTGTCGCAATGATCGTTTGAACTTGTTAAAACAAAAGGTAATTGAGTTAATCTCTCACATAGATGACATGACTATTCGTTACATTCCTAGAGAAGCAAATTGGGAAGCCAACAAACTTGTTCAACTTGCTTCGGGATACGGAGTGTCGTTGAAACTAATCAAGAAAATGGCGACCTTAAAATTAGATGGTACACCTGCCAAAGATAGGGACGTTCTAATAATCACATCAATAGGTGATCAAGATTGGAGAAAGCTAATAATAGATTACTTAACAGATCCTCACAAGCTTGTCGATAAGAAGGTAAAAGCGATCGCACCAAACTACGTTATCATGAACAACGTATTACTAAGAAAAGGATGCGATGGGAATCTGGCAGAGTGTATTGGGCCTGAAGGTGCCTGTTTAGCTTTGTGGATAAAATCCACAAAGGGATTTGTGGAGCACACCAAGCTAGTGATAAAATGAAATGGGTATTATGTCGACGACAATTATTTTGGCCCACAATGATTAAGGACGATTATGAAATGGCTAAGTCATGTATTGACTGCCAAAGGCATGGACTTCTACAACATGTACCAGCGACAAAGCTGCATGTGACACTAAAACCATGGCCCTTCAGAGGATGGGCAATGGATTTATTAGTCAAATTCATCCTAACTCATCAAAAGGACATAAGTTCATCTTAGTAGCGATCGACTATTTTACTAAATGGGTTGAAGTTGTGCCTTTGAGAGAGGTGACACAAAATGCGATCATTGATTTTATTGAAGAAAATATAATACATCATTTTGGTATTCCACAGACAATAACTACCAATAGAGGAACGATGTTTGTTGGTCGCAAATAATGGATTATGCTGCTACTAGAAAACTCGAGATGTTAAACTTGATGCCCTATTATGCTCAAGCAAATGGCCAAGTTGAAGCGATGAATAAGATAATTATATCGTTGACTAAAAGGCATATTGGCCACCATCCGAAGAAATGACATGAAACCTTGAGCCAAGTGTTATGGGCAATTAAGAATGGACCTAGTGGCGCGACTAAAACAACTCTGTATAAATTGGTTTATGATCATGACACTGTATTACTAATTGAAATGGTAAAACAAAACAAATTATCGATTGATGAGTATTGAGATTTAATGTTTGACGAATTGAATGAATTAGAAGAAGGGAGACTAAATGCATTAGAATCCATGCAGCGACAAAAAGAAATTATGGCTAAGTCCTATAATCACATTGTTAAAAATAAATCATTTATAGACGACGAGCTCATTTGGAAATCCATCTTACCCATTGACAAAAAGTCCCAAGTATATGGCAAGTGGTCGTCAAATTAGGAAGGTCCAATTATTATCGGAAAGAAATTTTCAGGGAATGCATATGAAATTAAAGATGTACAAAGCAGAGTGACAAGTAATATAAATGGCAAATATCTTAAATTGTGTAAACCTCACACTTTATTGATAGCATGATAATTACAATTGAGGTACATTATATAATAAGTCCCTAACCTTACATATAAACCCCTCCCTTTCCACTTCAAGATCAGCGACAGTGGAAGCCAAAATCTGAGACGACGCTTCGACATCTCTAATTGTTCACTCAGCATCTTCTTTATTTTATCGAGCTTGGCCGTGATAAGTGCCCAATTTACACAATTTTCAACTATTAAAATGGCACTTATTCGCTTATGTTTTAAAAGAATTATCTAACTAAATTCCCCGTTTTTGTGGATTTATAATATATTTCTAAAGATGGATGCAACCATATTAATTGAAGAATAATCCCAAAAGAATGAATCAAATGGCAAAAGAGGCAAAAGAAGAAAAACGATGAAATCAGCAACATCCCGCTCAGCGATATATGGAGTCCGCTCAGCGCACAAGAGACAAGACCGCTGAGCGATAAACCCTAACCACTGAGCGATTGTGCCCACCACGACACTTGCTGCAGCCGCATTTATGATGACAGCTTGACAGCCGCCCTGCAAAAAGCCTGTAGCCGCCTGACAGCTTGCAGCCATCATGACAGCCGCCCTGCTTTGAACCTGCTCAGCGAATGGACCCAGGCCACTGAGCGATGGAATCCGCTACTTGCAACCGCCTCACCACTTGACCTAACATCGCTCAGCGATGGACCCAAGCCAGTGAGCGGACTTGGTGAAAAGCATAGAGCAAAGGGATGCCAAGACAAGAAAAGAATGGGAGCCTGTTTTACTCAGCAGTTACTAAAAATACGATAACTTGAGCTACAGATATCGGATTGAGGTGGTTCAAATTGCTACTTTAAGCTAAGCGATAGATCTACAACTTTGTAGTTGAGGTCAATTTAAGATTAAGGCCGTTGAGAGGTCTTACCCTACCACTGAGCGGTCCTACCTAACCTTCCAAAAACGGGCCGCCTTTGAAGACTCAGCCGCCAGCCGTCATCACCTACCATTGCTGAGCGACCCCACTGACCCACTGAGCGAACCTGGATGATTTTGGCCTATAAATAGAGGCTGAGGCACTCTTCAAAGACACATCTTCTCCCATCCGTACTTCATTTTTTTCTCATTTCATTTGTACTTCAAAGCTTAGCTTAGTTTAGCAACAAAGAGGAGGCCGGTGAAGGAGCCAGGAGATCAAGGAAGCTCGGCGGGCCGCTGTCATGATAGCGTGATAACGTGTCATGGTAAGCGTCCAAAACCTTGCCTCTGAGATTCTCTTGTAAGATGGATTTCTAATCCTCTTGTTGTTGGGATTTTGATGAGTATTGTAGTATGATTGTATCCATGTAACTTTTTGCATATGAATTTATCAGTTTCTATGATTTGCTTGAATGATTTTATACTTAATGCTAGCTTTTGTTTAGTGTTTTGATTCTTGATTTGAGACTTACTTGTATGAACGAAAGTTATACTAATTAAGTTGCAACCAAGTTAAGATCAATATTGCTATGCTAAGCTAGATTCTAGGCTTAAACGTTGTGAAGGAAAGTTATAACCATTGAAGTTGGACCTAAATCAATTCATCTAATTCTTAGTTGCCGTAACTGCAATAAAGGATTAGCCGTTTTAACATCTGGAATAACGCTAGTGTACTTTGTTAAGCTTGTGTGCGAAAGTGACAGCTTACCAAAGGAAACCTGATGATCTTTCGTGCACAAAAGCGATGAACAAGTTAAGAACTAGTGGCGGGCAATCAATGAAATGATAATTCTGTTGTACTAAGTAAATGAATACATGAAACTATAATATGATTCAAATTCCCAACAAGCTTCGGGATCTACCTCTGATTTGTTGCCTATTTATTTTTATGTTGTTTATTTATTTATCTAAAAATATTAAATCATCAAATCATTCACTTCATTGTTTAATTAACAAACTCGAGAATGGTATTTTTGCAACTCCCTGTGGATACGACTATACCCGACTATACTGCAATTGGATCCCTTGAGGATCTGAAAGCCGTAAAGAAGGATATATTATTTTAACGACAAGAGCATAAAAAGCTTTCAACAAATTTGGCAAAAGTTGCTGGAAAACGGAATTGTGTCAAATTAGAGAATGCAATTAGGCTTTCAGGCCGCGCTCTTATTGTAAGGCTCTTAAAGAAGAGATAATTTTAGAGCAAGACGACCATCTTCAGCCTTGGCAATTGCCAGTTCTTGCTCTAAAAAAGCGATGGTCATTGCCACAGAAGATTGATTCTCTTCGACAAGAGCCATATCTTTATTGATGAGCTTGGTCATGGAAGTAGCCTTGTGCTTAGCCTCAACAAGAAGTTCCAAGCGTTTCACGATTGTTGAAATAGTCCTTTTTGGCTCTTCGTTTCTTTGCTCCTGGGCAGCTTGTTGTTGCAGAGCAATGCCCACATTAGAAATACAATCCGCGATAGGAGCGAAATATTTGGTGAATTGCTCCACTACAACCACGCGAGAAGTGTTGAGACGAGAAAACATTTCTTGAAGTTGCTTCTGTAAGGGGCCTTCTTTCGCAAGATCCTTGATAGAATGATTAAGGACCTCCTTTAAGGCCTGAAGATTGGCGATAGGGAGAAGGAGTTATTCTTCTGGAACTTGAGGTTAAGGATCCTCAAAAATCGGCGACGAGATGCCAATATCCTCGATTTGGATATCAATGGGATTTGATTCGATGGGGCCACCAGCCCCAGCCTTGAGCTGTTCATATTCCTTAAGGAAGTCAAAATTGAGGAGATCATTAAAATTGTCCTCAGGTATGGTGGAATTTGGATGTTCAGCGACTGGAACAACAATATAAATGGATGGTGGTAGAGGAGACGAAAATCGAGGTATTGATGGCGAGAAAATTTGTGGTGGTAATGGCAAGAAGGTTGGAGAAGTTGAAGGAGATGGCAATCGGGCGGTGAGTGACAGTGACATAGGTGAGATGGCCTGTGCTACCCTCTCTAACTTAAGCCTCTTAGAGATGGGCACATCATCGCTAGAGTCGCCCTCACTATCAGAGGCCACCTCCATCGTACGATCATCGACACAGGCCTCAGACGACGCTGAAGACTTGGATTCTTTAGTAAGTACCATGATGCATCGCTGAAAAGAAATATCAAAAATGTATTAGCTAAGGGAAAGATAAATGTAGAAGGAAAAATAAGTTCAGATATCCCATCGGCACGTTGACTGCAGGTGAGTCGACTTGGTAGGCCTGGTTGATTGTTAGACCTTGGAGGACTGAAAAAAGGAAAAAATATATTAGTGACATCAAAACTGAAAATAGTCAAAAAGGTGAAAGATGTGCAACTAAAATCTACCTTAGAGAGGATCGATTATGGCTAAGATGCGACTTTGTGGGGTGGAGAGCTTCTAGCCTTGGCAGACGTGATTGTCGCCACCTTCACAATACAACTTCTTTTCTTCAACTTGGAAGCCTCTTCTTCCTCTTCCTCGTCGCTTGTCCATACCTTTTCGCGACGCGTAGTGGGCAGGCCTTAACAAGATCAATGAACCCCTCACTTACTGAAGCAAAATCATTAGTGAAGAACTACATAAAAAAGAGGTATAAGAATGTGAAGAGCAATTAACATGAGGTACATCGCACATTACCCTGGTGGGATAGTCGAATGTGTCAACGTATCCAAATGAAGAGTCGCAATAATGGCCGGAGAAGGTCACAAATTTTCGCCCATACTTAAATTCTTTAAGGTTAAAAGGAAATCTATAGCCCCTTGAGGGGGATCTGGGAAAGGATCAGCCATCCTAAAAGATGCATTTCGGAAAGGAGGAAACTTGAAGGTCACACATATATATGAATAAAAGTTAGAAAATGGATTTTTGGCCTTAGCCTTTTCAAAAGATTTTAAGCAGCGATCTTGATGGGCTTCAAATATTTTCTTACAAGTTTCCTCTGCATCTATAAGAGTTGCATCCAAGGCTCTAGGGTTATACTTAGCCTTAAAAAAAATTCGAAAGGTTGAATCTCATGAATATGCGTACTTTGGACTTTGAGCCAGCCGGTTGCGTCTACACGAAGGAATGTTGCAAAAAGTTCAGGCATTTGGTCAGAAAAAGCATGTTAAGAGTAAAAATTGAGCCACCACACGTAGAAAGACTCGGACATAAAGGAGCTTTGTCTGAAGCGATGGTAGTGGAAGTAGGCCTTTCTAGACTTGTTGCCTCGAAGGGTCACTGCCAATGGTCGCTTGAGTTAAACTCCACATAACAGAAAACCCTTTTGTGATCGGTGAAGGGACGTGAGGGTATAAGCTGAGAAAAGCCGAATTGCCTGGCAATGAGATTCGGGCCATGAAGTACAACATTCCTCGAATTCCCGTGACCAGGGAAGCTATATGGAAGAATTTGAACACAAAGAAACTTCGCCCAAATACAGTCGCTCTCTTTTTTATTGACAAACCCCTTTGGGACCATTGGTTGAGTAAACCAAGATGGCCCTGAGTCTCACTTCACAAAAGCGGCCACGTCGACACCCCATTGGTCCTTCATCCCTACCCGGTAAAGGAGCTCAAAAAAGAAGG
This sequence comes from Nissolia schottii, assembly GCA_003254905.1. NCBI lineage: Eukaryota > Viridiplantae > Streptophyta > Magnoliopsida > Fabales > Fabaceae > Nissolia > Nissolia schottii. The sequence goes on along the minus strand of QANU01082569.1, from coordinate 10,366 downwards.
TGAAGTTCCCTGGACGGGAAGCCTTGGAGGCCTTCATGCAGTGTTAGTAGTAGCACAATCGCGACCTCACAACCCCATTATAAACATCATCACCCACGGTGCGACACTGGAGATGCTCCTTGGAGATGGCATTTAGCCACAACTGTAATAGGCCCTGACAAGGCAGCCTTAGATGTCATCACATGAATATTGGGTATGGTGTCCAAGATGGCATCGTAAAGATTGGCTAGAAGAAACTTCGTCAAGCTGATCCTCCACCCCTCATGCAACATAATAGCGAGAAGAGAAGTGTCGCTTCCCTTGCCTGACATTTTTAGACTTTTCGAGCAAAAAACACATCTTTGAAGCCAATAGCACAGGAAAATGACATGTCCAGCGTCGCTAACAGGGTCTTCTTCATGATGCATGTTATTACTGATGAAAACAAGAAGAAGAATAATCGACCGCGTAATTTGGTCGCGACACCTCCATATCTGGGGGGATAACCTCCCCAAGAGGAGAGAGCCCTGTGATTGCCACAACCTCAAACAAAGTTAGGGAAATCATTCCATATGAGGTATGGAATGTGTTGGTGGTAATGTTCCAAAATTGGAGGGCTGCTCCAATCATAAACACATCCAGCTTTATGTCCTCTCTAAAAATTTGGAGGCAGTCATAAATCCTCATCTCCCTCCAAAAATCACCCTTTTCAGCCTTTACCCTACTAAACCAGGATTGAAATCTGTATTCTTTTTCCCCATTTTTAGGGATGGCACGAATTACCCTAGGCTTGTGGAAGAAGGCCGCAAGGATGACAGGGTTGTAAATGAAAGGGTGTTGTTCAGTGTGAGTAGGGAAGGACGAATCCATGGATGAGTCTGTGGTAGCATCGACTATGGTAGAGAAGGGTTGTAAAAAGCTATGGGTAGTGTTGGAAACAGAGAAAGGAATTATTACCTGGATGGCTTTTATATTATGAAGTCTGGGACTCACGGTCCCTGCCAAAGGAACCCATTGACGGACAAGGGGGTAGGGATTGAAACCACTAGTGTAGGCCTGCGACAAGAGTCTTTCTGTAGGGCTTTGCCCTTAGAGGAAAAAGTCTTGGTGGTCTTGGATGCCATTGAAATGGTAGTGAGAATGTGTAGTGAAAGGTTTTGAGGACGAAAAAGGGAACGATTCGCTATGGAGAATGCATAAAGAACTCGAAGGAAGCTTGACAGTTAGAAGGTTAAAGGAGATAAAACAATAAAAAAGAAAACAATAAAAAAAAGAGTCACTTATACTNTATATATATATATATGCATGCTTATCCGTGGCTTTATTAATTAATTCCGATCATGTTTGATCTTGTTTGGCTGTTACTCGTTCATATACGGATGTCCTAAAAATTATCCGGACATACCATCATGATCTATTAATTTTCCTTATTAGGAATTTAAATCTGGTCAAGGTATTCGTAAAGTTACTTTCATAATAGTGCATTTTACGAATACCTTTGAGTCGTAATTAAATTTCGGTGATGATCGAAAATCGATCCGAATCTCGCAAAATTTTTGTGAGCTTACGAAACCATTATTTTGACTAGTATTTTGGAGAAGGAAGCTTTTATAATTTCAGTCTAAATAATCGTCTCGAGTATACTTTAATTACGCGATATTATTAATTACGCGAAATCTTTGTAAGGAGAAAAATCGGGATGTTACAAAAGGCGGTGTGTTGAGCAACCAACATAGCAAATGTATATAAAGAAAACCATCACTCATTCTTGACAGAAGTAGCCTGCTTCGAGCTGACAACAAAGAATTCGGTGATGACTTCGAGGGGCATGCCCTTTATTTCTGGAACCTTCAAGAACATAAATATCTAGGAGATGACACACACAACAACATAAACACCGAGATACCAATGGGTCCCATAGTACTGAGCATCGCAGGAAGCGAGTATGTGACGATGATGTCTCCAATCCAGAACACTAAAGCACAGATAGCGATGCAGAGGTCATGCACTGTGGTGGGAAAGATCTTTGAGCAAAAGATGAAATATATACGATGGATCAGTAACGGAGCACGATGGAGCACAAGCAACGATGAAGCACAATGGAGAAGCACAACGGAGCACGATGGCACGACAGAACACGATTGCAGGCGCAACTGTGAATGGCAACTCTGAAACACTCAAACAACCTAAATGTAAAAACTTAGAGACATGCAAAATGACGTAGTTTTTGCAAGCCAAAACGACGTCGTTTTGTTTGGTTTGTCAAAAATCTCAGAGACGTGCAAAACGAAGTCGTTTTTCAAGTCAAAACGACATCGTTTTGCTTGTTTTGTCGTCCTGCGGTAAACTCGTGAACTCGCCAGTAAACTCGCGATTTTATCCGTGTTCACACGAGTTTACTTGAGTTTAGCCAAGTTTACCTAAAAACGAGTTTACATGCGAGTTGACTCAATTTTACTACCTAGAAACGTAAACTCGTACAATTTTACGAGTTAAAACGCGATTTTAATAACCTTGCTAGAATCAACAAAGCTGAAGTAGATGCAACCCCCACTCTCCTAGTTCTGGATTTTTTTTTTGTGGTTATGTCACTCTCAACTAGTGACAATCCAAGTGAAAAATCATAGTTTAGTGGAGTGATGAGGAGTGACAATGTGGGTGGGGTCACGACAGTGACTGTGGGGTTGGATTGAGGCAGATATGAAGGTGGTGGGTGTAGGGTGGGGTTACCAAAGTACCCTTGGTAAGCTTCTATTAACACTAAGGGATGTGGGATGTGGGATGTGAGTGCAATCTGGAAAACTAGAAGAGCATGTAATTTTATTGAATCTTAAGGGAGGTAAGTGTACCCAAAAATTGATGAAAGGAGTGCAAACAATGATCTTCCATCATTTGGCTTTGGCAACAATATACTGATGCCCTCCCATATTCAATAAGCTAACCCCTAACCGGAAGCTGCAGACAAGGACATTAGCCAAAGCATAAAAACCACTACCTTGCTCTAAATTAATCCAAACCTCATCTTATACATTGATTCTAAATGCAATAGTTAATTTGCAAATCAAATCAATTCAACTCAAATCATTTTCCGTCTTCTTTGATGCGTAACCCATCTTATAATATTAGAATCTTACCCGCCCTTATTTTATTGTCTCATTGTATCAAGCGTCTTAATTGGATCCTACCCTAAAATGTACACATAAACTGCAGAGGCAGCATAGCACAACGCTAACCACAATCTTGAAATAACAAATTTCATCTTTCATTGAGCGCTACTGCAAACTTAAAGACACGATGAGTATTTTGTACGCAGTGAGAGATGTCGGTGCGCTAGGTGGCCGTAAAATAGAATCTTGGATAGCGTCCTCAGAAAATATATAACGGGCTCCAAAACCAGCCTAAAACGTTAGAAATTTGTTTCTTCCATGGTGAACTAGTTATGTATTTGCACATGGACTGGCTCATCTTTCTTTCGAATTGGATCAATATGCACACAGAGTTCATACCTTTGTGGCTTTGTGCATTGTGGGCGACCATGTTTCTTCCAGCTCAAAAATTGGGTCATTGCCGTTCAATTCAAACCAGTGATAATTAATCTGCACATGACTGATTTTGGTGTTTCCTTTGAATTTCTCTAGCTTCTATATCTGAAATTTGCAATGCATTTTAAATTATTTTCCCCATGAAACATTCTCTTGGGAGCCAAGTCATAATTANATATATATATATATATATATATATATATATATATGCATGCTTATCCTGCTACAGGATAAGCTTAAAGCCTCCGTGGCTTTATTAATTAATTCTGATCATGTTTGATGCCGCTTGGTTGTTACTCGTTCGTGTACAGATGTCCTAAAAATTATCCGGACATACCGTCATGATCTATTAATTTTCCTTATTAGGAATTTAAATCTGGTCAAGGTATTCGTAAAGTTATTTTCATAATAGTACATTTTACGAATACCTTTGAGTGGTAATTAAATTCTGGTGATGATCGAAAATCGATCCAAATCTCGCGAAATTTCCGTGAGCTTACGAAACCATTATTTTGACTAGTATTTTGGAGAAGGAAGCTTTTATAATTAAATTTCCAGTCTAGATAATCGTCTCGAGTATACTTTAATTACGCGAAATATTTGTAAGGAGAAAAATCGGGATGTTACAAGAGGCGATGTGTTGAGCAACCAACATAGAAAATGTATATAAAGAAAACCGCCACTCATTCTTGACAGAAGTAGCCTGCTTCGAGCCGATAACAAAGAATTCGGTGATGACTTTGAGGGGCATGCCCTTTGTTTCTGGAACCTTCAAGAACACAAATATCCAGGAGATGACACACACAACAGCATAAACACTGAGGATACCAATGAGTCCCATAGTACTGAGCATCACAAGAAGCGAGTATGTGATGATGATGTCTCCAATCCACAACACTAAAGCACAGATAGCGATGCAGAGGTCACGCACCGTGGTGGGAAAAATCTTTGAGCAAAGGATGAAATGTATACGATGGATCAGCAACGGAGCACGATGGAGCACAAGCGGCGACGAAGCACAATGGAGAAGCACAACGGAGCACGATGGCACGACAGAGCACGATTGCAGGCGCAACTGAGAATGGCAACTATGAAACACTCAAACAACCTAAATCTAAAAACTCAGAGACATGCAAAACGACGTCGTTTTTTCAAGCCAAAACGACGTCGTTTTGCTTGGTTTGTCAAAAATCTCAGAGATGTACAAAATGACGTCGTTTTGCAAGTCAAAACGACGTCGTTTTGCTTGTTTTGTTGTCCTGCGGTAAACTCGTGAACTCGCCAGTAAACTCGCGATTTTATCCGAGTTCACATGAGTTTACTTGAGTTTAGCCAAGTTTAGCCAAGTTTACCCAAAAACGAATTTACATGCATGCGAGTTAGCTCGATTTTACTACCTAGGAACGTAAACTCGTACGATTTTACGAGTTAAAACGCGATTTTAATAACCTTGCTAGAATCAACAAAGTTGAAGTAGATGCAACCCCCACTCTCCTAGTTCTGGATTTTTTTTTTGTGGTTATGTCACTCTCAACTAGTGACAATCCAAGTGAAAAATCATAGTTTAGTGGAGTGATGAGGAGTGACAATGTGGGTGGGGTCACGACAGTGACTGTGGGGTTGGATTGAGGCAGATATGAAGGTGGTGGGTGTAGGGTGGGGTTACCAAAGTACCCTTGGTAAGCTTCTATTAACACTAAGGGATGTGGGATGTGAGTGTAATCTGGAAAACTAGAAAAGCGTATAATTTTATTGAATCTTAAGGGAGGTAAGCGTACCCAAAAATTGATGAAAGGAGTGCAAACAATGACTTCCATCATTTGGTTTTGGCAACAATAGATTGATGCCCTCCCATATTCAACAAGCTAACCCCTAACCGGAAGCTGCAGACAAGGACATTAGCCAAAGCATAAAAACCACTAACTTGCTCTAAATTAATTCAAACCTCATCTTATACATTGATTCTAAATGTAATAGTTAATTTACAAATCAAATCAATTCAACTCAAATCATTTTCCATCTTCTTTGATGCTTAACCCATCTTATAATATTAGAATCTTACCCGCCCTTATTTTATTGTCTCATTGTATCAAGCGTCTTAAATGGATCCTACCCTAAAATGTACACATAAACTGCAGAGGCAGCATAGCACAACGCTAACCACAATCTTGAAATAACAAATTTCATCTATCATTGAGCGCTACTGCAAACTTAAGACACGATGAGTATTTTGTACGCAGTGAGAGATGCCGGTGCGCTAGGTGGCCTTAAAATAAAATCTTGGATAGCGTCCTCAGAAAATATATAACGGGCTCCAAAACCAGCCTAAAACGTTAGAAATTTGTTTCTTCCATGGTGAACTAGTTATGTATTTGCACATGGACTGGCTCATCTTTCTTTCGAATTGGATCAATATGCACACAGAGTTCATACCTTTGTGGCTTTGTGCATTGTGGGCGACCATGTTTCTTCCAGCTCAAAAATTGGGTCATTGCCGTTCAATTCAAACCAGTGATAATTAATCTGCACATGACTGATTTTGGTGTTTCCTTTGAATTTCTCTAGCTTCTATATCTGAAATTTGCAATGCATTTTAAATTATTTTCCCCATGAAACATTCTCTTGGGAGCCAAGTCATAATTACGCTAAAATGTCCTGCGTAACACAAATTTAGGCAATATTTATGTGATATTCCTTCCTGCTGTATAGAAAAGCACACGTTTGGTTTATTGGACTAACCGCGTGAATTGATAGGGTTTTCGTTCTTGACTTCTACTTTCTACCTTTCTGCTAAGAAGATTTTTCCAAAATGGTGAAAGTTAAGAACTCTTAGCAGACACAGTTGAAGACTAATGCGCGAAGTTTCTTTTCTTTTCTTTTCCTCCCTGGTTTGTACTCGTCATAGGAGTTGGATGTTTGTCATTTGACCTTTTTTACTTTTCAGTTTTACTGTTCTGGTTTGATATCTCTTTTTTTTTTTTTTAAGGTTAACTGTCCGATATCTAAGACTTAGCCTTGACTAATTCGAGTTAACCCGGGTCACGCACCTGGTTATGGTGGGTGAGTCTTCTAGCAAAGATAACTACGTACACAATGTCTCGAACTCGGGACCTTACTTAAACAATACCAAGCCGATTATCACTTGGACCAACCCCCGTTGGTCTGGTATGGTATGATATCTCTGCCCTCTCCTCCAAGATGAAAATCTAGAATACTTTGGTCTTACTCCTACGGTCCCAAAATTCCATGACTCTGTGTGTAATGCTGGTAAGGGTCGATTCCTTTCTTTCTATCCTTCCGATTCTCATATGAGATTGTGATTACGTCCATAATAATAGTAGAAATTTATACGGTACTCCACGGGATTGTCTCAACCCAAATTTGAATGTAAAACCTTTTACTCGTTTCTAATCTTATGCACTATGGGATTCCTTGTTCCCAAAGTGCTGGAAGAGCTGTATTCTCGCTGGCACCCGACACCGTGAAGGCCCAGGTGTTCCCCCACTGCCTTTTTCGCGTTTTTCGTTTCACACTAGATATTTTAAAATCGGAGAAGTCAAAGGAATCTACAATAATGAATGAAAATACTGCCTACCCGAGACCAAATCATTTGATTTACCTTTTACCCCATTTGACAATAAAAATGTCAAAGTGCTCAAGCCAACACAAAATCTAACTTTGGACACCGATCTGTCAAACAGACATGTTTGAAAACCTGTTTCACGGGGTCCTCTTTGTGACAACAAGTAATCATGGTGCTGATACTTTTTTACCGCCACAGGCTTCCAACGGTTGATGCATCAGGGTAAAACTTGACCAAACAAATTTTACCCAAAACAAAAATAATAGAATAGAATAAGACTATAATTTAAAGAAAACGCTCAAGAAACCAAATCAAATAGAAGCAACAATAGAGAAAAGGGCAAAAGTTGGTATTATAAAATGAGCCTCTGTACAAAGGGGCCGCAAGGGGGCGCCAGTTTAGAACTCTTCCATGAAGTCAGATCACAAATCACGAATGTAATATAATATGTCCTCCTACCCAATTTACAACCTAAAACTTAAAATCAACGAATGTGAATAATCAAAAATTTGAATCAGAACCCAACAATTGTCACGAACAAAGAACAACTATCAGGTTCCCCTGCTGCTCAAGGAAACTCTCAATTCCACCTAACACTCGTCCAACTATCCGATTCCGACCAATTCGCCGGTCTCCGATCGGTCACAAGTTGGAGGAGCCGATCCACCGGCGGAGAAGAGCACGACGAACCGAAATTCCATTCGCCGGACTCAGGGGAGCTCGGGACAGAGCCGTTAGCACCGGAAGCCCAGTCAGGGAAATCGAAGTGGCTTCTCGGCGATGGGGAGTGCTCATTCATCACATCACTCTTCAATGAAACAGTGCCACTGGCGGCAACGAAGGGGTGCTCAAGAAGCATCTCAGCCGTCCATCTGTTTCTCGGGTCCCTAACGAAACACTTGCTCAAGAAATCTTTCCCCTCTTTGGAAATCTCATCGGGGATCAGAGGCATCTCTTCCCCGGCCCCGATTCGAAGCAGCAGAGACCAAACGCTCGAGCCTTTGCGAACGTTCCACGCTGGCTTCCCCGTCACCATCTCCACCACCGCGCACCCCAGCGCCCATATGTCCGCGGGGGGCTCGCACTCGCCGCCGCTCACCGACTCCGGCGACATGCTCAGGGGAGTCCCCCTGCACTCGAGCCTCTCCCCTGCCTCCTTCGCGAGGCCGAGGTCGGCGATCTTGACCTCGTCGCCCTCGAACACGAGTATGTTCTGAAGCTTTACGTCGCAGTGCACGAACCCGTTCCCGTGGATGTGCCTGAGCCCCTCCGCGATCGACCGCGCGTAGCGCCGGGCCGCGGGCTCCGGAATCCGGCCGCCGTGGCGGCGGAGATGGTCGGAGAGGCTGCCGCCGGCGGCGTACTCGAGGAAGAGGTTGTAGTACTCGCCGCCGTCCTCGATGCTGTAGCCCTCGCCGTGACACCGGATGATCTGCGGGCACGCGCCGAGGCGATCGAGCACGCGCTTCTCGTTCTTGAGGCAGCGCGAGGCGGCGACCTCGGAGGACTTGACGGCGGTCGGAGAAGGGAACGGCCGGGCGGAGCCGTCCCTCGGCATCGCTAAGCTCACGGTGGCGAAGCTCCCCCGGCCGACGGCGTCTCCTCTTACCCAATCCATGGCCGCAAAAATCTGAGTTGAAGCTTTGGGATGAGATGGCAGTGTGTTCTGTTGTAGGGAGTGTTCTGATGTGCGTGTGGTGTGTGTTTTTTTATGCTTTGCGTTGAGTTGCTTTGCTTTGCGGAGAAGAAAGGAAATGCAAGTAGTGAACAACTAACTCTGCCCTCCAAGTTTCAATAACCCCACTCGCCCCCTTTTTATATATTTATATATATATATGTGCGGGAAATCTAGTTGATGGTTCAATGACCGAAGCCACAGCCCACAAGGCGTCTAGTAGGGAAAAGTTAGATTAAATAAATACTTAAATAAACCAACAGGAAGAGTTGATCTAACTAATAAGTGACTTGGTATTAAACTCCTCAGTTTGAGATCTTGTATACGCAATTATTCTCGTTGAGAGACTTACCCGCTATAGTGAAGTCGACTCAGATTAGTTAAAGCCAAGTCTTAGATACTAGGCAGGCAATCTGAAAAAAAATAAAAACTTAAATTTTAATGGGGGAAAAAAGAAGGTTAAATATTTGGTGGTGTGATTGAAGCACGTGATAGGCGAGGATATTTCCTGTCCGCGGAGGAGTGTTTTCCTGATTTGGCTGAACTAGCGTACCTCACTTCAGAACGTGGTTGATAAGATGAACGTTTCCGAAAGATCTTTGTACAGATATCACGCTGCTTTGGATAGCGACTTGTTAAATACTGGCCTGTAATTACAATTGTGTTTGTCATATTAGGGAATCTTTGTAGATACCATGTTTTTGGTCATAGTTAATCTTTTAGATGCACTTGCATTAGCACTATACTTGGACAGGGAGAGGAAGGAAATAGGAGGGAAGGAAATGTATTTTCCATGTTTGGTCAGAAGGGAATGTATTTTTGTACAGGTATGTGTTTAAGAATTTTGTCAGCACATACATAAAAAAAATTGACAAATTTTATACTAAAATAAATATATTTTTAATAATGGTTGTGAAATCTATATATATAAATATATATATATATATATATATATATATTTTGTATGTGACCAAATTTTTTTTTTAATCACGTGTTTAGTTAAGAATATCTCAAAACGGAAATATGGCCTAAATTTGCAGCTTCTAAGTTTGCCCTAGTTAGCCATTTGATATGAATTTAATAAATCATTTGATTTGACATGCATATGCGTTGCTCGCAGAGTAAATAATTTATTATAGTTTAGATTTATTAATTTCATATGCAGGGTTTAGTCTTCAAACGTGTAACCGTTGCCGTATACTGGAGCATTTTCATTTCAATAACACGTATATAGATAATAAAAAAAAATTGCTATTAAAGCTATAATATTTAGGTAAAAAAAAAAGTAATAATATTTTTGATGTCAAACGACTTCTTTAGCATGATATTATCTAATATAATTATTAAATATAAATTAAAAATATAGACATAAATGTTTTTATATGAATACAAAAGGTCAAATTTTATATATTAATTTATATTATTTTGATATAAATTTATAGTCAATTTTTTTGAAAAAGATGTAAGGATAAAATTGTCATTTAATATTATAATATTTTTTCTTTATTTTTTTCATTAAACCAGACAAAAAAAAATAATGTTCCCTCTATTTTTCTTTCACTCATATTTTTTTTAATTCAAATATAC
>QANU01082491.1:0-16488 GCA_003254905.1 Nissolia schottii | reverse complement strand
ACCTATGCTGTTATGCTGCTGCATTCTATTATACTGTTGTATCAAGTTATGCTGTGAATTGTTATGATTCTGTTATAGTCTGCTGGACATGTTATGTTGCTCATTCTGTCATGGTTATGTTAATGATTCTGTGATACACATTCTGCTGAATTCTGTTATGTTTGTATTCTACTGAATTCTGCTATGTCTGCATTGGATGATGTGATGTTTATTCTGATGACTCTGTTATGCTGAATGTATTATGATTTCATGCCGTTACTCAATTTAATTGGAATGTATATTTCTGCTGTTATGCCGTACCGTCAAGAGCACGCTCGAGACGGTTAAGTATATTCACGAACTGTTAATCAGCACGAGAATGTAGTAAACAAGAATAGTTCCCAGATCACCTAATGATGTATATAAAGCCGTTCAGATAGGCCAGATAATAAAATGGTAGGTTATAGCTGCATGTTCACTTAGAGATCTCTGAGCGGCCTGAAGTCCGACATAATCTGATGAACGACTCAGGAACTAAGGTTATTTCCACTGAGAACCTACCGTTCTCATTCTCCACTGTTTTATGACTTCAGGTACAGAAGAGGATGAATCATATTTTGAAAATGCAGAAGAGCAGCCAGATGAGCCATGAGCGGCTAAGAGATAGATAGAGTGTTATGTTTTGCCAAGGGCTTACTGTGTAGCGTTCCAGTAGTCCTTGTATTTTGATGCTGTATATGCTGGATTATGTATTTGATGTTTTGATCTATGTACATATTATGTATACAGTGATATGAATTTATATGGTGGACCCACTGAGTGTATATTATATGTTCTATTTCTCATTATGCTATCCGTTTTGTTATTATATTTGTTTATTCCAAACGCATGGCTCTATTTTATTAATGTGATACAAGTACAAGTTTAAAACGGGTCCTTATTTTATGAGCAATGACTACTTTCAAAAGATAAATATGGACTAAGGTATTCCGACCAAGTAGACAACAACCTAGTGAGCTTTGTTTACTACGTACGGGTAAACAGTTAGCTAGGATGTTTCACCGTGTGCCCCCTCGGGACCCCTCGACAGTGGGCGGATATTGTACCCCCACCTAGGCTTGCCCCCGTATGACAATGCAAAGGTGTGGTAACCGCACACCTCCAGGTATGTCATATCGACACCACCTGTGGCGGGCTTCCACATTCAGGATGCCCCTCGTACCTCCTGAAGTGGGATCATAATTGGCTCACGTGATCACGGCCTTTTCAGCATATGGCATTTAGCTCCTTTCAGCAACATCTCAGCATTCATTACCTTTCAGTACCTGCAGCATGTCATGACTTGTTTATCTATGTTTCCATTCATTTCATTTTCTTTCTTTAACTCATCACTACTTCTAATTCTCTAAACCTTGCTTTATCCTGAATGCATGGAATGCGTCACATACGGCATGTAATTGATATATTCACAACATTTTCCTCCTATACTCACCTAATTCAACGATCTATCATAATATAGTAATAAATATTGGAATATGTACCTTATGAGAACTCTATAAACTTTTCAGGTCTCATATCGTTACAGAAGGAACTGCGTTTTCACTCAACGGCCGGGGCCCTCCGCGTTTAACACGAAAACACCCGGGAGCCGCTCAGCACGCCGCTCAGCGCGGCGCTTAGCGCGTCGCCTGGCGCGCCTGACGCCCTGTACCTGCAGAATTTTGTTTTTCTCTCTTTTCTTCCCCTTTTTCCCAAGAAACTTGCCTAAGTTTTTCACACATCTATAACATACAATAAACCTATCTAATCCAGGTCACAGGACCCTTCAGAATTGTCTTCCTAAGCCTAGCATCAATTCTAGCAATTATAGACATACATGCGTAGAGACGTACATACATACACATAAGCACATAACTCATCATTCACCATCAAAGAAGGTGAGGACTTAAGTTACCCACCTCCTAGCTAGCTCTTTGATGATTGAAGAAAGGTGGAATCAAGCCTTGCTTGCTTGCTTGAGAATTTCTGGACCTAACATGAAAACCATGGAATAATTAGAAAACCTAGGTTATGGAGTCTTCTCACCAAGTGAAGAGAAACTCCTAGCTTTGCTATTCACTTACCTTCTTGATTAATTTGAGAGTGAATTAGGATGATGAGAAGCAAAGGATGATTATGGAATCTTGAGGGAACTTTAGGGAATGTTGAGAGTTTTAGGTTTTAGAAACCTTTGGAGGAAGAATTGAAACTTTGGAGTGTTTGTATGTGTGTGTGTCTTCGGGGACCTAAGGGTGCCGTGGGAGACTTTGGGCCTTTGGCCTAGAGTCTTCTTATTTCTCCCTGTATAGTTTTGATCGTCTTCGTTCATTAACTATTTATGTCCGAACGTCCTAAAAATATTTCGGACATACCGGTGCGACCTAGAAATTTTCCTTGTTCATATTTAAATCTTTCTTGAAATATTCTCACATTATTTTCATATTAGTGTATTTTACAGACTCCTCTGAGTCACACTTAAGTTCTAAAAATAGCCTAATACTAACCCAAACATCACCAAACGTCACGAGATCGCAAAATTATTATTTTTTAACTAATACGACAGAGATTAAATTAATATGTGCATTTTATTTCATTTTTTTCCTCATCATTTTCTTATTAACATGTTCTAAATTATTTATTAAGTGGAATTTTAGGAAAGGGAAAAACTTGGGTTGTTACACCACGTAAGTGGATAAGTCTGACACAGGATCCTTGGGAGTCGAGCCGGCGCTGAGCCGAGGGAAACCTCCCGCTGAGCGATGAGAGCTCTTGGCACTGAGTGGAGGCACCAATCCGCTGAGCGGTATGAGCCTTAAGCGCTGAGCGGAGGGGTCCCTTTGCGCTGAGCGGCTCAGAGCCCGAGGGTACTGGTTAGGTTTATCTAACCAGAAAAGACTATGTAAGGAGTTTATGTGTATGTGCTGCTATTTGCATGAGCCGCCCACAGGGTGCAGTGAACGAGGACAGAGCATGAGTATCGAGTCTGCATGCATTCATGAGGCGGTGTTGCCACACGACTTAGGGCAACCATAGATCACTAGAATCAAATAAACTAATGTGCAAAGATGGTAACTTAAATTAGGGAAAACGGTTAAGTCTAAAGACGGTCCCCGGCCATAGAGGGTTGGAGTAGCCCGAAGTTATGACATAGTTATGTAATAGGAATCCCTCTCTTGGCACGTCATACCTGACAAGCCCCTCCCCAGCCGTACGAGACGGACTGGGTTATGATGATGTTACGCAGAAAATGATCTGAACGCGGGTTTCCACCCGGACAAGAGAAAAGAAAGTAAGGAGCGCTTGAGCATTTACGTCATGACATTTAAAAGACAGGTAAGATGTCCACGAAGTTCGGACATAAGAGAGAAAGAGGGATTCAGTCCACGAAGTTCGGACTCAGCCTTAAAGTCATCCACGAAGTTCGGACGCATACGAGCCTCACCCCTAGTGTTACCACACGTTGTAGCTGGAGAAGGGATGACGATCCCCAAGTCTACATGGGAGCGAGGGCAACCCAGCAGCGAAGAAGGACGCGACCACAGGCGCGTAAGAGAAACCCCTATCCCCTTATGCATTACATTTATGTGCTAATTGTATAAGTTGTATAATTATATCTGATTATGTATGGTTATGTATATATGATTATAAATGCATGTGGGTAAACCGTCCGTGAGACATGTACGAGACGGTCACAGTAGCACCGCGAGTCTGGTTAATAAGCACAAGAACTTAGTAAGAAAGATTAGATCCCAGTCACCTAGTAATTAGATAAAGCCGCCTAGGAACTTAGGCAAGAAATAACTGGTAGGATGTCTAGATGCATGAACACTTAGAGATCTCCTGGACAGCCGGAAGCATAATTGAGTAACCAGATCCCCACTACTCCATAGTTATCCACTGAGAACCACCGTTCTCACCCCCACTCACTTATGACTTCAGGTGAGCTAGATGACTACCCCGCCGAAGAAGCGGCAGATCCTTCGCAGCAGGTTCAGGACCATAGACCCTGAGACAGGGGAGGAGGCGGAGCTGTGGTCAGTACTTGTGGTAAACCATCCCACACCCCTCCGAGTTGCACCAAAGACTCCCACCGACGGCGAGCCCGCTCCTTACGAGAAGGACGTGGAGGTTGATCCAGTTTCCGTGAGACTGCGACCGCCCAAGGCCTACCGGCGAGGCGCACGGATGAGGACGTCCAGAGACTACCGCCGCCAGTTTGCACTCGCACTCCCTACCGCGAGGCAGGCCCGTCCCCCTGCCCCCGAGACCCGCCAGATGTACCTGTGCCCTCATTACCCGAGGAGGATTATCCCCTGGGGGTCGTGGAGGAGGAGGAGGAGCCAGAGCTGAAGAATGAGGCAGAGGAGCCGGAGCAGGAGGATGAGGAGGAGGATCCAGAGGAGGAGCCGGAGCAGGAGGACAAGGAGGAGGAGCCCAGCGAGGATGAACCAGAGATCTGACCAGCCGTGTTCCCAGACCCTGTCATCAGTGACGACACCTTTTTGCCAGTAGCCGTAGCTATATGTGTACTTTGATGTATGTCATTTTGTAGCCCTGACAGTATGTACGGACTTAGGATATGTATAGCCCCTTTTGATGTACTAGTACAGTATCTGATGCATATAAGACTCTATGATATGTATATATGACTTTCTGACATGTATGACTTTAACTGTTGGACCCACTTGGTACTGTTTACTTTACTATTCATGTATGTACGTGTACGACAGACGATGCTCGCATTTATCCGTTATACGACTATATGGGACTTATGATAGTTCACACGCATGGCTCTAGTCTGACGCATAACAATAACTTATGTTTAAAAAGAAAAAAAATGGGTCCTTACTTTCAGTTAACTTAATTATTTTCCTAAGTAAAGTAGGGACTATCAGTATTCCCACATAGCAGATAACAACCTAGCAGACGCAGATTATGACTTAAGCATAAGCTGCTAACCTAGGGTGTTACAGAAACCGCAAGCGGAACGGTTGTCCGCAGATGCGGGAGCTTAATGATGTATTAAAGGTATCTGTGAAAAATACTCCTCTGGAGAAAACTTCACAAACACCTTCTAAGAATAATACTCTTAGGAAGAGGGAAATTAGAGGATCGCGACGGTATAAGCAGAATATTTTTTGGACGACCGTGCGCGACGCACCAGGACTGCGAACGATCAAAAACGAGCGAAACGGGACCGGGGTGGGACCCAATCTGATTTAGCACGTGGGGAGGCAGATTTTTTCAAGAAAAATAATTAAATATTCATTGATTTGACTTGATGATTATCCAAACTAATTAAATAATTAGAAAATGAAATTAAAAGGGCATTTTGGTAATTTTTGCCAAGGGTAAAATGGTAAAATGGGCATTCAGCCCTTGGGCTATAAATACCCCCTCCCCAAACCGAAAATGAGATGAAAAATTGCAAACCTTGCCAAAACTCTGTCCGTTTGCCCGATCGACTACTGTTCTGTCAAACCGGAGACCCAGACACCGCCTGCCTTAAACCCAGTTCACTTCCTCTAGGAATCCCCTAACCCTTAGCCACGAAAATCACACTTCAAAAGCCTATGGAAAGCTGCAGCAAATTCGGCCAAGAGGAGCTGGGAGCAAGCAGGAAGCGTCAGAACCGGGAAAAGTGGGTAAACCTGACATAACCACTGTCTATGTGGTCTAGGATGCTTGAGGTTCATTGATGATGTGTTTTATGCTAGATTATGCTAGGTTCTCTTACTTCATGCCTCTTTGATGAATTGCTATGTGAATATGTGCTTTATGTGTCAGATATGCTATATGCTTTGTGACTAGACGGTTAGGAAAATATGAACTTGACTATGGAAATGATTTTGTGGAAGCTTGAAATTATGTTTATGGTTGTTAGAGATTGGCTAGAAATGATGGAAGAAATGCTCTAAGGATTGATGCTTAGAAACCTTGTTAGAAACCTTGTAGAACATGGAAAATTGCAGGAATTAGGAGCTGAAATTCGTCAGGACCCGCTTAGCAGCCAGGGTTTTAGCTGAGCGGCCAGTGATGGCACTGAGCGGCCTGCAGCGCTGAGCGATATACCCTAGGCGCTGAGCAGCCTGAATGAAGACAGACTCCCCACTTCGAAACTTGTTATTTTCTGAATGTCAAACTTTGCTTAAAACATAATTTTTATACTGCTTGCAATTATCCATGGATCTACTGATTTTACTAAAGTATGATAAATGTTATGAACTAAGGATTTATGTTCAAGGCTTTCCAAAGTATGATAAATGTTATGAAATAAGGATTTATGTTTAGGGCATATGAACTGTGACTGGAATGAACTGTATTGATGAATATGCTATGTGATTATGTGTCATGGAAATGGTTTTACAAAAAGAACAGAAAGGAAAGGAAAAAGGAAAAGAAAGGAAAGGAAAAGGAATAGGGCATGACGTCACTAAGTCCCAAAAAGGAAAAGGAAAGGAAGGAAAAAGGAATCTTTTCCTAGCTGTGCGTAATAGCCGGCAGGAAAGGCAAGCTGAACCCTGGGCATGCCTTGTCCCTAGCATAAGGACGGGGTAGGGTCCCCTTGCCATCCCTACCATAAGGATGGACTCTCCTATCGTGAGCTACTGATGGTTAAGCGCTGCCCAGTCCTCACGATACTGAGACAACGAGGAAGCCTGTCGCGGTAGGCCACCGTTACGGGGGGGTTGAGCTTGAAGTATGTGCTATAAGTGATATAACTGTACATAAGTGGAGGTACGAAGAAGCTTATAATTAAAATGGGCACGGTTATAACTGAAGCTTATTATGTGATTATGTGAAATATGTGATTATGTGTGACTTAGGAAGTAAGATAGAGAACAGATGACTTAGTAATGAAGAATAGGTTCCCCAGTCACGTAGTACATTAGATAAAGCTGCTCAGGCTTAGTATGCTTAGTATGGATTTTAATAAAAGGTAGGGACATAGTATAACTGTGACGCTTAGAGACTCCCTGAGCGGCGGAATCATAATTGAGTGTAATACAAGTAGTGAGACCCGAGGCAACCCACTGAGAACCCAGTGTTCTCATCCCCCACTGCTTTATGGTTCTAGGTGAGCACGATGAGGACAAAGAAGACGTCATAGCGGGGCAGGCGACACAAGGGACGAGGAGAGGAGCTACAGGAGAGGGAACCCTCCCAAGGGAGAACAGCTGAAGATCAGACGATTAGCTAGTAGATGATATATGTGCATTTGTACTTCTATGTGATATTTGTACTTAATACTTATAATATTAACTATGTATTTGCTTATGAATGTATGAAGGACCATTGTTTGTTATCTTGGAGGGTACTAATGATATCTGTATTTATTGTTAAGCATGCTATGTTTCCGCTCGCAATGTATGCTCTAACGCGACAAGGCTCCTAATTTACTCTATGTGACGTATAAAGAAAGTTTAAATTTGGTCCATATTTTGGGTAGCAATATTTTTAAAAGAATACATGGGACTAAGTAATCCCCACCAAAGTAGATAACAACCTAGTGAGCATTGTTTCCGACGTATGCGTAAACAGTTAGCTAGGGTGTTACACCTAGCATAAGGACAAGGTAGGATCCCCTCGCCATCCCTAGCATAAGGATGGACTCTCCTATCGTGAGCTACTTAGGTTAAGCACTGCCAGGTCCTCACGATACTGAGACAAAAAGGAAGCTTGTGGCGGTAGGCCACCGTTACGGGGGGTTGAGCTTGAGTATGTGCTCTAAGTGATATACAATTGTACATAAGTGGAGGTGTATGGAAGCTTATAATTAAAATGGGCACGGTTATAAGTGGGTGCACATTGAAGCTTATTATGTGAATTATGTGATTATATGCGATTATATGTGACTTAGGAAGTAAGGTAGAGAACAAATGACTTAGTTAATGAAGAGTAGGTTTCCCAGTCACATAGTTAATTTAGATAAAGCTGCTCAGGCTTAGTATGGATCTTAATAATTAGTAGGGCTATAGTATAACTGTAACACCTAGAAATCCCTGAGCGGCTTGGAGCCTGTATGAGGTAAAAGAAGTCCCCTAATCCCTAAGATTTTCCACTGAGAGCGCTATGTTCTCACCCCACTCATCCATGACTCCAAGATTGGATGAAGAACAAGGAGAGGAGCGGCAGGAGGAGGAAGCATCCCAAGGCAGGATAACGGAGGATTAGATTAATAACTAGTAGATTGTATATGTGTATATGCACTGTTTTGTGACTTGGTACTTACTACTTAGAATGTAACCTATGTAATTGTTTATGAATGTATGATGGACCAATGTTTGTTATTTTGCCATGTGTTGCATTCTTCTATTAGTTAAGCACGCTATGTTCAGCTCGCAATGTATGCTCTAACGCGACGAGGCTCCTAATTTACTCTATGTAACGTGCAAAGAAAGTTTTAATTTGGTCCATGCAACACCCGAGCTAGTTGACCTATGCTTAAGTCATAGGCTTCCCCGGCTAGGTGGTTGACCTCTGGTGCTATGAACTATTACTGTTCTATGTTACTTGCTCAAATTATGGTTATTTAAAATACGGGCCGTTTTGAAATTTCTTTTGTAAGTACATATTTCTAGAAAGTAAAGAGCCATGCGAATAATACATCGTATAACGCTATAATCAAGAGGTAAAGAAAGTGCGAGTACATACCTGAGTAGGGAGATCTATCGGCAGAAAGTACACATAAGGGCCCGAATATACACAACACACCGATACATAGTTTTGGTCATATTATTCTATTATACATATGAGTTTCACATAAGATACATATAAAACAACTAAAGAAAAGCCTACGTACACGAGTGGTACTACTCACTTCGTGCACGGTACAACCCTACACCTACAACTGCTACTAGGGTCCTGGGGGTCCTGTCTCCTACCCGAAGTCCTCTTCTCGCTCCATGCGGTCCTCCTCTCCTGCAGTGTCCTCTCTATTAAGGTGGATAGGATCACGGCTGCTACTCCCTGGGCGCTCATCTATGCAGAGTCGGGGAGGACCTTGGTCCTCTGAGTCTCCGCCTGGGGTTTCTCAGGCTCGTCAGGCATGCAGGCGGGCGCAAAAGTATACGTCTCAAGGAGGGTATCCGTGCGAAAGTTCCACTGATGAGTACGGGTAAACAACCACACATCCTTTGCAAGTGGGGAGGCCATCACTGCAATCTGGATTCATACACGAATGGGGGTGAGAACGATTACGTTCTTAGTGGGAACCCGACGTGGTCGCTATGGTTCATTTACTCGGGCATAATCCAGGCCACTCAAGTAAGACCTCTAAGTGTGATGCATACTAAGTCCCTACTATTTATTATCTTTGACCTACGTCCTGAGTAGCTTTACCTAAGTTACTAGGTGATAAGGTTACTAGTCTTGTCATTACCTAGGCTTCGTGCTCATTGATTTTACGTTACTATTAAGAACATACTAATAGTCTCGGGCCGTTCCCTTGACGTTACATGACGCATCAACAGTTATAAATACATATCTACATTCATACTAGCATACATACATACATATATTCATTCATACATGTATAACTACATAGTGCATGGGGGACTTGGTAACCTCTTACGCATACTGGCTTGCCCGGGTTAGCGTCCTTCTTTTCCTTTCTTACGCATACCGGCTTACCCGGATTAGCGTCCTTTTCCTCCTACCTTTAGGTATGACGTCAACCTTTCGTTCTTTTTTTTTCATATGTGTCATTAACCTCTCGAACCAATCCACCCTTTTCTAGCTCGTTAACCAATCCACCCTTTTGGGACTGGCGATGTAACACATCTGACCAATCCACCCTTTTGGGACTGGTGAGGGCCGTGTCTGTAAGACTTTGCCAAGAGAGGGCTTCCTAGCATATAACTACATACTTGTTCCCTAACGTTCCATTATGATCTTTAACATTAGGCGATTGACCTCTAGTTCTCTAGGGTTACCCTAACACTTACACGACAACCCGTTCCTCGTGATGCATGCTTTGATATACAATAATAGACCTATCCTTACTCATTGGATCCCTTAGAACCACTAAAGTCTCAAGTCTTTCAGGTTTCATTCGAATGTCTAGGGTTGCATTCGAATGAAATCCCTACTAGTGCTTTCGTTCGACTGAAATGGGGTTTCATTCGATTGAAATCCTCAGCATACTTTCATTCGAATGCTATGGGATTCAATCGATTGAAATCCTGAGATATTCTTTCATTCGACTGAATTGGAATTCAATCGATTGAAAGCTCGAATTGGCTTTCATTCGACTGAAATCCCTCCCCATTCAATTGAAAGCTGTAAAACTTGCTTCCCCGAGACTTCAGCTCTCATTTTCCTCAGAAACCTACATTTCCTAGGGTTCCAATCGATACAGTTATGCATTTCATTTATCAAAATTTCCCAAAACCCTTTTTACCCTAAAGTTCCCCAAAATACTACTTAACATTTTCACGGTCAAACTTACAAAATAACACATATACAGTTAAAAATTAAACCACATAGACAATGGGCTCAGAGTTACCCACATCCGATGGAGATTCTGATTCGGTAGGGTTGAAGTAGAGAATTTCCTCTTCACAATGGCGTGCTCCTACTTATTTTCCGAGACTTTGGCAAGAAACCGAGATATGTCGGAACGGGACAGGTGTTTGTGAAAAGGATTGAAAGTAACGTAAAGTTTTTGAATAATATGTGGTTATTTATAGCCACGTCTATGACTTCTCTTCTTTTTTCCCTTTTCTTTGTCCTTCTTTTTTTTCTTCTGAAGTTGTTTTCATTGTTATTATTATTATTATATTATTATTTATTGTATCATTACCTTCAGAAGGTTAAGAAACCTTACCCTATCTGGCTCCATTTTCGTTTGATCACGTTTTGTCTGAAATGTCTCACACCCAGTTGCCCTAAAAATATTCCGGACATACCGTTGTGATCCATTAATTTTTCCCTTCAGCCCGGGAGCGTTTTTCAGGGATCTTGGACTTTCTTACCGAGTCAAGAAATTCCACGGGTATTTTCTGGTATCCGAAACAGTTCCCGTTCGAGTTGAAACTCGCCCAGTGGTTTCGAAAAATTTACGGGGCCGTAAAACCTAACCCGTATCCCTAACTCCCTAGGGATTTGGAGGTTTAATCCTCCCGCCCTCACTTTCTCGACGTTTCCCGGCCGTTCTCGGCGGCGTAGTCGACGGGTTATCCGTACACGGGGACTCGGGATGTTACAGTCGACAACTTGGGTAAAAGTATTTTTAATGTACAAACGGGACTAAGTATTATCCCCACTAGAGCAGTGATAAGTTCCCAATTTACGTAATTCTTGCTAATTAAAATGGCACTTATCCGTTTAGGTTTCAACATAATACCTAAATAAATCTTTATGTTTTGTAGGTTTTATTATATATTTTGGAAGAAGGATACAAACCAAGAAATGAAGATTAATCCCTAGAAGAATGGAGCAAGAGGAAAAGAGGACAAAAGAGCAAAAAGGACGCAAGCAAACAAAGAAGCGCTCAGCGGATGGAATAAAGCGCTCAGCGGTTTAGGAGAAAACGCTCAGCGAACAAGACTCACCGCTGAGCGGTGTAATTTCTAGAAGCCGAGCCACCATATTTGACTCCGCATTTAATGCACCAGCCTGGCGCCACCTCAAGCCGCCACCGCCATTAATGAAGCCGCGTCCGCCCACCAAAGTTGACATCACCGCTCAGCTATGGTGCACTAACTGCTGAGCGGTGCAACCCTAAAAACGCCTATAAATAGGGTTAGGCCGAGGCAATTGAGAGGTATCCATCATCCCCCCTCTCCTACACCCATTTTCACCTATTCCCTTCCATTTCTTACACCCCCATAAGCTAGGTTTAGGTAGAAAATTAGGGTTTTAAAGCTTTCCATAACGGAAGTGCTGCCGAATTTTCAACGATTGTGAATCGTGGTGGACGTGTGGAGGCATTTCACCACCCTTCTCAACCAACCATTGCTTTAAACCCTTGTAAGTAGTAAACTAACCATGATGATGGCTAGCTAACTTCTTTCTTGTTGGGATTTGATGCGTTGTATTGCTTTTATGTATCCGTTTTAATTCATGAGTATGATTCCATGATGTTCTTTGGTTTTTATGATTGATCTTGCACCTAACGCTAACTTTTGTTTAGTGCTTTGATTCTTAACTTGAGGTTTATTTGTTTAATTGAAAGCTATTCTAAATAAACTACAAACCAAGTTAAGTTCAATATTGCTATTCTTTAAGTTTGATTCAACGTTTAAATGCTGTGAACGTAAGTTATCATCATTTAATCTGACCTAGATCAACTCATTTAGTTCTTAACTGCCATAACTGGAAACCAAGAACTAATCACTTTAACACCTGTATTACGTCAAGTTACTTTGTTAAATTTGTGCAAGGCGATTGGCAATCTAATAAAGGAACTTGTGATCTTAACATGCTCAAATGAGATGATTAAGTTAAGAACTGGTGGTGATAAAATCAAATGAACTCATAGATCATATTAACTGAGTTATTGGTATATTAAAAGTAATATTACAATTCAAATCCTAACATATTTCTCTACCTGCCTAAACTTAAGTTATTAATCGTTTTATATTTTATTTTATCGTTTCTTTATTCACTCGAACAAATCAATCACTCTTTACAAGCTTAACGTAGTATCAATCAAATGTTGTTTTAATCACAATCTCTGCGGATACGATAACACCCGACTTTACTGCAATTGGATCCCTCGAGGATCTGAAAGCTTTAAGAAGGATATTTTAAATTAACGAGAGTACAAACCCATTGCAGAAAAAACTTTCATCAAGCAGATAACAACTTAGCCAGCGAGCTTGCGACTTAAGCATAGGCTAGCTAGCTAGGGTGTTACATTTCCATCGGGGCATCATCCTTCTTATCTTTTCATGTCCGTCCCCTTTTTACCCAGTAGGACTGTCGTCCCCTTGAAGTGTACAACCTACTTTGTATCCTTTAAACTTGAAGGCAGAGCTCATACCTCAGGTGGTAGCAAACCACAGACGAATTTAGTGTAAACATATTCATATAAGTAACCATCCCTGCATGCAGGGTGGTGAGGGGCCACCCTTGTTGTAACATCCCGCTTTCTCCTTAGTGAAAAACTCGTTAGATAGATGCCTATGAAATTCTCATTGTAGGTTAAACCATTAGAAACATGAACTCTTAGGTTAAAAGTGTCTGTAGAAATAATTCTGCTCGTTTTCATAAAATTCTGTACATACTAGAATAAACCCTTTTCGTCGTCTACAACAGCGCGTCAAAAGTATCCGTAGGTATGGCTACAGAAGAGAGTTCACAAATACCTTAGATGTACCTAAATTCTTCCTCAGAAAAATTAGGGGATCACAAGGATGTGATCAGAATATTTTTAGAACAACCATACGTGAAGTACCAGGACCGAAAATGACAAAACCTGATCAAAATTGATCTGCCGGATATAACATCCCGGCTTTCCCTTAGGAAGATTTTTGCGATATTTATAACTCTGGCCTAGCTAAAATTATAAAGTAACCCAAATACGGGGCAGGGAAAATTATTTACGAGGCTCGTTCCCCCTTAAACTGGGAAGAAAGCTAGGAAGTTATGATCTCGCAGGGCACCGCAAGGTTCATGCTCAGTTTCGGTGTAATCGGAAGTCCGGTTGAGGACCGAAGAGATCTGCGAAGGATAGGCTGTAGGAAACAAGCTCCTGGATACCTCGTTTCGGTACGCCATCCTGACTGGGAAAATTCGTAGATCACGGATATATGTTTGGTATATTTTCCGGAGGCCCGTGTGTGGGCCAGAAGTAGTCAAACGTGACTAAAATGGAAGAGGAGCTAGGATATTTAAGATAAATATAATAAAATAATAATATAACAATAATTAATTAATAATTAAATAATTAATTAAGAGGAAGCAGGGGTCCACGGCTATAAATGGCCCCCTGAGGTAAAACAAACAAAAGTTTAGAAAGTTTACTAAACTTCCTTCAGTTTTCATTTTCTAGTACCATTCGAGCACATCGCGAGAGTTCTACCGGACTTCCGAAAATTTATTGGAGCGTACCATTGCGACAAGGATTTTCTCCACTCTCATCCCACCAACTTCAAATCTGCATAGGAAGTGGGTAACTCTAAGCCCACTGTCTATGTGGTTTATTTTATGACTGTGTAGTTTTTGTATATTTGAATGGAAAACTATTTTGTGCAAACTATAGAGAATAAGTTATGCAGGTTGGATTTTGATGATTTTGATGTTTGGAAACCATAACTGTACTGCTTGGATCACTGTGGAAACAAAAATGTTACGGTGAGAAAACCCCTAGGAGAAGTTGCTCTCGGGAGGCGATTTTTACACTATGGCATTTGATTGAATTCCCAAGGGATTCAAATGAAAGCTCTGGGATTTCAATCGAGTGAATGAGGTTTCAACCGAATGAAAGCCTGAGAAGGATTTCAATCGATTGAATTTTCTGCAATCGAATGAAAGAATCAATCGAATACTAAAACCCTATTCATTCGAATGCTCACTGTAAACTTGTGTTTTCAAAGGTTCTATGGGATCTATCATGCATAGTTATGTGTAATCTTATGTAATACAAGCATGCATCATGACGAATGGCCGTCTTAGGAGTTAGGACGACCTTAGATAACTAGAAGTTTCACGCGATAGTCTAATTGAAGATCATAATTGAACCGTAAGAAACAAAGAAGAGTTAGGAAGGTCCCGATCCCAGTTGGTACGGTAGACCATAGTTAAAGAGTCTAGTTATATGGTTAGGACGACCCCTATTCTCTTGCCACGTCTTACAGACACGCCCCTCACCAGTTCGGCAAGCTGGATTGGTCAGAGCAACGCAGGTAGAGAGACCTGATTCAGAAAGTAAAGAGAACGGGCCAAGGCTCGAGAGAAAAGAAAGAGAACAGGACAAGTCCTGTAAGAAAGAAAGGGGACCCCATTAAAGAGAAGAGTACAAAGAAAGACGACCACGCCTAATCGCGACCAAGGGTCGGTCCCTCGCCATTCTTGTTAGGGGTATGGTTGCACCTATTGTATTCGATGATTTCCTCCTATGAACCTTACATGGTTAGCTACCATTCTGGTAAAGAGCGTTTCTGGGTCGATACAATAGTGGCAAGAAAGAGGTTGTAACCTAGCCCACGGTTACATGGGTTAAAGGACTAAGAAGAAGGACGCTAACCCGGGTGAGCCGGTATGCGTAAGAGATTCCCAGATTCCCTTATGCACCATATGATTATATGTATGAATTAATGCTTGATGGTATGATAATATGTATGTATGTATATCTGCTCATGCATTATGTATCGTCAAGGGAGCGTCCCGAGACGACTATTATGTCTCTGATAGTAATGTGGAATTAACAAGCACGAAGCCCAGGTAATGACAAGATTAGAAATCCCATCGCCTAGTAACGTAGATAAAGCTGCGCAGAGTATGGGACCAAGAAAATAAACAGTAGGGGGTTAGTTGCATGCACACTTAGAATACTCTCTGAGCGGCCTGGAGAATAACCGAGAAATAAAAAGCCACGATTGAAATGTTGCTCACTAAGAACCTACTGTTCCCACTCCCACTCGTTTATGGCTGCAGGAACTGACGATGAGTCTTATTATGCTGATGCTGCAACGCCCTAGCTAGTGTGCCTATGCTTAAGTCATAGGCTTCCCTGGCTAGGTAGTTGAATGCTGGGCTGTGAACTATTACTGTTCTAGGTTATCAACTGAAATTAGGGTTACTGAAAATACGGGCCAATTTGAAATTTCCTTTACAGATACATGTATATAAAAAGTAATGAGCCTTGCGAATAATATAACGGATAGCGGCATAACTAAAAGATAAAGGAGTGCGAATACATACCTGTAGCGTGGAGCTTGGTCGGCAGAAGGTACACATAAGGGCCCGAATATACATAACATACCATTATGTTATAATACATAAGTTTATACATAATTCCGTACAGTCGGATGATAATATATACATCAGTTCAAGTAATATACCAACATACTAACTAAAGGAAAACTACGTACACGAACGACACTACTCGCTTTGTGTACAGTACAAAACCCTATCCCTGCACTCGGGTCCGGCTATCTGGCACCTACTCAGAGTCTCCTAGACGCTCCAGAGGCTCCTCCTCCTCCAAACCCTATCACTGATCAGGACTGTCACCGCCGAGAAACCGCGTGGGACGAAGCGATGTGGCCGAGCAGACAGTATCCTCTTCCGGGCAATGGTCCTGCGACCTCGAGCTAGAACCGTCGGGGTGGACGCACCTGGGTCAGTAACTAGCGTCGGGGCCGGTGTAGGAGTTTGCTCTGGCTCTGAAGGAGGCATCTCCTCATCATCGTTGAGGAGAATCGGATCCCTGCTGCTGCTCCCTGGCCGCTCGTCCACCTGATGAAAGCCTTTTTAACCACTTTCTCGGATCCTGACACAGCTTTGGTTTTGTCACAACCG
>QANU01082440.1:154904-167619 GCA_003254905.1 Nissolia schottii | reverse complement strand
GGCTATGTGTAAGAAAGCATGGTGATGGGAAATGTGGAAGCATGATTCAAGGGATATTTTTGATCAAAATTTCCTTCAAAAACGTGCAGCCCTTCTCCTTGCTGCTGGGGAGATTTTATTTTCTCCCGGTCCCGGTTCGCTCGTGTTTTATCGCTCGCAGTGTTGGTACGTCGCGCATGGTCGTCCGAAAAATATTCCGTTTGAACCGTCGCGATCCTCTAATTCCCACCTACCTAAGGGTATTAATATTGAAAGGTGTTTACGAATTTCTCTTCGGGAGATTATTTTCACGAACACCGTTTTGCTGCCAAATTTCATCGGCGAACAACGACTGTTCGGTTGTCAGCCGAATTTTCTACTGCGACACGTGTAAATTCCTAGGGATATCTTAACTAGAATTTTCCATCTTAATTCTCTAATCATGCTTAGAAAATTAATTAATTATTTATGTTTACGAATATTTCTCTAAGGAAAAATCGGGATGTTACAGGATTCATCCAATCCAAATCAGATTATTCCTTGTTTACCAAGCACACCTCCAATGGCTTCATAGTGATCCTAGTGTATGTTGATGACCTGGTTCTAGCTGGAGATGATCTCACTAAGATCACAACCATCAAAATGTCTTCTTGATGATCTTTTTAAGATCAAAGATCTGGGGAACTTAAAATTCTTTCTTCGTATCGAGATTGCTCGGTCTTCTCGAGGCATAGCACCCTACCAAAGGAAGTATGAATTCTTAGAGTGCAAACCCACATCCATACCCATGGATTATTACATCGAAAATGATAGAAATTCCAATGTTCCACTTCCTAATTCTACCGTGTATAGGAGCCTCATTGGAAGACTCTTATACCTTACACACACATGGCCTAATATCAACTATGTTGTTGGCAGGCTAAGCCATTTCCTTGATTGTCCTACTCACCAACATCTTCAATCAGCACATTGTGTACTTCATTACTTAAAAGGATCCCCTACCACTGAACTTCTGTTTCCATCTCGGTCCACTCTCTCATTGTAGGGGTATGCAGATGTTGATTGGGGGGTGTGTCCTAAGTCTCGCAGAACCTTTTCTTGCTATTGCTGCTTCCTTGAAACTGCCTTGGTCTCTTGCCAGATTAAAAAACAAACCACTGTGGTTCGAACATCTACAGAAGCGGAATACAGGTCACTTGCTGAGGTTACATGTGAGGTCCAATGGCTACTTTTTTTTCTCAATGATTTTCGCATCCTAGTTTTAGCACCAGTTTCTATACATTGTGACAATCGATTTGCAATCCACATTGTTGCTAATCCAGTGTTTCATGAGAGAATGAAACATATAGATATTGATTGTCATGTTGTTAGAGACAAAGCTCAAGAAGGTGTCATAAGGCTCCTTCCTATCTCCATTCACCAACAACTAGCTGGCCTATGGACAAAACCCTCGGCTCCTAGACCATTTTCTCGTTTAATCTCCAAGTTGGGCATGATTAATTTTCATACTCCAACT
Organism: Nissolia schottii; assembly: GCA_003254905.1. Lineage (NCBI taxonomy): Eukaryota > Viridiplantae > Streptophyta > Magnoliopsida > Fabales > Fabaceae > Nissolia > Nissolia schottii. The sequence goes on along the minus strand of QANU01082440.1, from coordinate 166,124 downwards.
TGCCGGGGGGGATTTTACCAAGTGTGCAAGTTAAAGAGTCAGTTAATTAGTTGATTTTGTTAGGAAGTTTTGGGTTGGTTAAGTTAGTTAGCTAGTGCTTCCTTTCACACTAAGCTACACTAGATAGTGAATTTCATTGTAATTTAATCTGAATTGCATTTGTACAACAAGCTTGTATATAAGGAACTTCACAAGAAGAAATGAATCAATTCTTCATTTTCAATTCACGCAAGAATTGTTCATTCTCGCAGCTCATTTGACCTCTCTCTGTAACTGCCATTTTACAATTATAATGATTGTTAAGATTTGATATATATCCTTTTAGATAAAGGGTTTAGCATGTAAAAAACAAAGGATTTTCTAACAAATAGAATTGAAGTGTAATAATTTAAATTTTTTCATACTTTTATTGCATTAAAGACTTAATTTCTTAACTAATGCACTAAGCAAAACCCATAAATCAAATTATAAGTTTTCTTAATTCAAAATTTAACTTGAGATGATGTCATTGTAATTTACACACACGAATTAAGAAAATTTAACATTTTACATTGCTATTTATCCTTTTGGATACGCATAGTTTTAAAGAGAGTGCATTCCATACTATCAGTTTTTATTTCTCAGTAAAATTTAATCAATTAATGACTTCTATATGATAAAGCCTGGCAGCGGAAAAGGAATAAAATTCTCTAACAACGGAACAATATGGAAGCACCCTGAACACAATATATGGCAGCAACAAACAATTATTATTATTATTATTATTGTTATTATTATTATTATTGATAAATCTTCTAGAGATCTATTTCTATGGCTATGATAAACGTGCGATAAACACGTAGCTCATTATTCTTTATTTTATTTTATGTTTAGGTGAGTCTTCTTAAAATTTAATAATAATAATTTTGTATATCTTTATGCAATCATTGATTTCCTAAATTTCTCTAAATTCATAATTTCATATTAAATCAAAATTTTAATTTTTCGTTGACTATCATTAATCAACGTTACTTTGAATTATTCGAGTATAATTTTGGAAGTTCACATTTAATACAAAATATCGATTATATCTTGATGCAATTCTTAAATTTCTCTGAATTCCTAATTTTTTGTCAAATTAAACTTTCTAATTTTTAATTTTTAATTTTTAATTTTTAATTAATATAAACCAAATTTTGCTTAGACATTTTGTTTACCTTAATGCAATCCCTAAAATTTGATAAATTCATAATTTAATATTAAATTCACATGACTAATGTTCGGTTTATATTAGCACAGTCGAAATTTTTATCTAAAAAAATGAAATTTAATTTATATTAGGAATGGAAATAATCCTTATTTAATTACTAAAATTATTTTATAATATATTTTTCAAACATTTCATATCTTGCAACGAATAGATTTATGTTACATAAAGTATTTGATCAATACCAACGGGAGTTGGTCCAAGTGGTAAGCGGCTTGGTATCGCTTAAGCAAGGTCCCGAGTTCGAGATCTTGTGTACGCAGTTATCCCCGCAGTGAGACTCACCCGCCATAGCCAGGTGCGCGACCCGGGCCGACCCGGATTAGTCAAGGCTAAGCCTTGGATACCGGGCATGCAACCTAAAAAAAGAATAGTAAAATACAAGTATACACCTAGTTTTTAAGCAAAAATATATTTTAAATAATTATCTTTTAATTATTAAAAAGATTAGGGGTAACTATCATATAAAGAATTCGGTATTATGAATAATATCTAAAACAATCATATCGAACTATTTCAATAAATATGTTAAATTTTTGAGATTTCAACTGAAATTTGATTAATATTTTCATGTCTGAAATCCCTAAAACGATCACATTAAGCTATTTTATTTAATATATTTATATTCAAGATTTATATATTAATCTTCAAAATCACAGCTGAAATTCAATTAATATATTCATATCCAAAAATTTCTCATAAATTATAATTTAATTCAACATAAAAATTGCTAATGTTTGAGTCATTATAAAAAAAAGCATTAATCAAAGAGTAATTATTACTACTCCATTAATAACCACTGTACGTTGAAATATTTTTCTTTAATTACTCGTTAGCTATAATTACATTAAATTTTTTATATAAAAAATTGGGTGAATTATACGGATCTTCATTTTTCGCACCCTTGAGATTTAATGAAATTACACTCATCACCCTTCATTTTTCGCCCTAAATTAACCTCCCTTATCTACAATTTTTTTCCAAAATTTCAAAATTATTTTAAATATAAAAAATCATTAATCAATGGTGGCGTTCTATCTTCACCTCACATTTAAGGATAAAATATTGATTTAATGTGTTTTATTAGTTTTTTTAATTTAGATTTTAAGGCTTAGGGGAGGTCAATATAATGTTTTGTAAAATTTAGGGATCTCTTTAGACAAATTTATAAATGGTTGGGGCTAAGTGTAATTTTACTAAATTTCACGGGAGATTGGTGTAATTTGTCCAAAAAAATTACATGAGTTATATTTGTACACTTCAATTTTTTTTTATTTAATTGTGTTTACATGTTTTGGCAATGAGTCATTTTTTACACTACTAACATCATTTATAATATAATGTTATTATTCTTGAACATTAAATTTTATTTTTACATGTTACCACTTTTCAAAGATTAAAAATTTAAAAATAACATTCAATTTTTTGTTGTTTATTTATGACTTCAAAAACAAATATTGGTAGAATGGAGTTATATGATAAAACACATTGAAATTTTGTTATTATAAATTCTAACTTATATAAATTCTGTTTTTGTTTTACTAAGGCAAGGGAGGGGGAGATGAAATTTGAACTCGAGCTCTTAGCTTAAAAAGATGCAGGAACAATAACTAGAATGCAGGCTCAACTCTAACTTATATATAAATTATTTAAGTATATATTTATGTAACTGAATATTAATGAACATTTTATCAACATGTTGTTCATTTATCTTTACCTAATATTATATTTCATATATATAATCAATTCTTGTATATAATGAAATTTATGTATACAATACAAAATCTCCTGTACATCACACAGTTTCGATATTAATATATATAAAAAGGGAGACATTTAATAACGATAATGGAAAGATGTTTCAACGTTTTCAAAATATGCAAAATAAGAAGAGAATAATTATAATTGACTTTTTAATATTGGATTAATATCTATTTTTAATGCCTAAGATTAATGTAAGTTTTTTTTGTTATACTTTTATACTTTTATCCCAACCTAAATTTCATGGACCCATCCTGTTCCTGAAAGATTGATGTAATTAACCATAATCAAGTTAACTTTCACACTTAAAGAAAGGTAAACTTAAATCTCAAACGTCATGGCTTCATTACCGAACAAAAATTTTAAGTTTCAATTAAGCTGAAACCGAAGTGAATTTTATATAGCTATAGAGAAATCAATGTAACATTACTGAAATCGTAAGAATCTCCAAACTCCCATGCATTGGTTTTCATCCAGCATCGGCTAATTAATTTGGATTCAACACCCTACTCATATTGAAGACTTTAACTTCTTGCTGGCATTGGTTAGTGCATTTTTCATGGATTTAGCCTAAAGTCAGATTTTAATTATTGTACAAACTATAAGATTAGCAGCAGCGCTACGAGTAAAACAGAATTGTTGCCACCATACATCGAATGTACATATACGTATGACCTACTGAAAATGACAAATAAATAAACATTTTAAATACAAATGAACAAACATTATAGAACTAATGAACAAAGATTTTCACACACGAAAGGGGAGAAAAGGGACTTGTGACACATTAAATAATAAAAATTAACTATTACACTCTCTCTCTTAGCTAGCTCTCATTCACACTCTAAAATGTGTGTACTCACACTCTCTCATAAATAAACACAAAAAAGCAAAATAAAATAGGACTCACATCAACTAAATAGCGGAGAAAAAATGTCACACTCTCATACTCGCCCACCCATTCTCACAAACAAATATTATAACACTTAGGAATAAACTTTACAAAACTTATAAACAAACATTATACCACACATTAATAAATATTTCACCACAATAAAATATTACACCACAAAGAAACAAACACTATAGGAATAAACATTACAATACTTGTAAACAAACATTACAACACATAAACAAACATTACACCCTAGGAAGCACAAACACTTCGTCAGACTGTCGTGCCCTGTGTTCGACGCATTGCAGACATCGACACACGAAAACACTTGTCTAACACACATGTCGCACATGTCTGAAAGTGTCCAAAGAAATTCATGATTAGTTGTGTCCAAGTGTGTCCGAGTTATATCTAAGAGTTTTTTGAGCCATGTTTGTGTTGTGTCTGAATAAGAAATATTTTAAATACTAAATAATTTATAACAATATGGACTCTAAGAAAATTAGCAAGTATTAGCACATGACATCTTGAATGTTCCATATATTTTGAAAGGGGTTTAGAAAATATTAAAAATTAATAATTTGATATCAATCAATGAAAATATTAGAGATTTATTATAAATATTTAATTTTATACCTATATATGTTGTATCTGTGTCCGTGTCTAGAAAAATTTTGAAATAGTTGTGCTGCATGTCATGTCATGTCGTGTCCCGTGTCTGTGTAAGTGTTGGTGCTTCTTTGATTTAACCACATATAACAAACATTACACTACACAAAATTGAATAAATAAACAAACATTACACAATCATAAACAAACATTACAACACAAATAAACAAACTTTATACCACACCAAAACATTACAAAACATAGTGAACAATTTAGATTAGTGAAGAATGTTCTCGTTCATGCTCTCTATAACATCTTAAGAAGGAAAAAAAATCGAAAACAAACCAAAAGAATAACAAAAACGAAGAAAAAAAAATAAGAAACAGAAAAAAGTGAACAAGAAAAATGAAATGGAGAAGAAAAAAAAAAGAGCTGAATGAAAAGGAAAAAAAAAGGTTACAGGTGAGAAAAAATGAGAAAAAATAAATGAAAGAAGAGGGTGAAAAAATTGAGATAAAAAAACAAAAACGGAGGAGAAAAAAAAGAGTGTAACTTAAAAGAGAATAGGAAGAGAACATAAAAAATTAATATTTAATATTGTGTGAAATTGATAGACATTTTTTTTTAATGTACCTATAGCATTTCTCATCAGGTTAGTTGTAGTGTCTACTCTTAAATTAGCCAAATTTGGCGGTGAAATGTATGTTACATGTGATACACGAAAAGTGTACACCATGGGAAAAAGTGTTGTTCATAATAATTACAGGGGAAATCTAAGAAATAAAAAAGTCGGAAATAGGAAGCTTGCTTTCAAAGGACAATCATGAATGAAAAAATTCGCGCAACTTTTCCTGGGTTTGAAAATTTTCTTCATCTACCACAATTGATGGATTTCAATGGTCCCAAGTATGATTCCATGTTTGTCTATATAAATGTATTATCATGTCCTGATCTAAAAGAATGGGAAGATGGAATAATAAAGATGTATCTCTCATGTTTCTTTGTTATAAAAATATAGAAATTAGTTTAAAAATTACTTCTAAACATGTCTCTCATGTTTCTATTGTTTTAGATACATAAATAAGCTTCAAAGTTATATCCAGGCGTGAACAATTTTAAGTATAAAAAATGCTCCATGTACACTCAATATTCATACACTTATATATACACCATTGTTCTATACGGTTTCAGTGTCAATTAATACGAAATACAGTAGACTTTCCTTATTTGGAAAATACGCACTCCCACGCACGCTCATATTTGAATAAAAATCTCATACGTGATGATTTCTCAACCATATCGTAACAAAATCGTCCTCAACCACCCCTGAACTGAAATCGATAGCTCCATGGAATTCGAAATCCTCCATAACCACCTCTGAAAAATGCGAGCTCCATGGAAATCATAATCATCCATGGAAATCAAAGTTTCAAGTGCAAATTTGACAATCAAAACTTATACAATCGTAATCTCAGTTGGTTGGTGATCGAAAATGGCAATACAAGAATCTGTGGTAATTTTTTAACCTTATTTTGATGAATTTCCTTGGAGAGTGTTTGATTGTTGACGATGATGTGAAATTACAGTGCTCTAAAGTTTTATATGACAGAAAATAGAATGTACAAACTTTAAATGGGCATAAGTGGAAACATTAATAGGGCTTAAGCACAAACATTATGAGCGCGACACAGGTCATGCCTTGTTTGAGGTAGGGGGCGTGCATTTTGGCACATCGCCAACATTTGAACAATTAATGCATATATATTATCATTTTGATACATTTTTGGTAGATATCATCATGAATAAACTCTAGGTGATGTGATAAGCAAAGTGTGTGTTTGTCACAAATGCACAAAAGGCAGAATATGACTTGTTGTAGAATGTGCAAACTTTAAATATGCATAAATGCAAACATTAAGTGGACATACATGCAAACTTTATCCACAAGGCCACAGAAATGTTTTTGTTTTTTAGGAAGAGGATGTGTATTTTGGTACATACTCAACCTTTCAACAAATAATACATAAAATAAAACATTATAAATTTTTGACCCATATTGAATTTTTATTTGCTCTAATGATTAAACATTAGATGATGGGTTATAATCATAATGTGTCTGTCATTGATGCACAAAAATGAAGATTCTGATATGCAGTACAAATTTTAAGTGGGCATAAACGCAAACATTAAGTGGACATATGTGCAAACATTATGTACATGCCACACACAAAATGTCTTTGTTTTTAGGAAGAGGATGTGCATTCTGGCACATTCTCAACCTTTCAAGAAATAATCCATACAACATTATATACATTTTTTTGACACAAATTAAATTTTTATTTACTCCAACGATTAAATACTAGATGGTGTGATGTGTTGATTATTTGTATGCCACAAATGCAAAAAGAATGGGAATTTGATATATACTACAAACTTTAAGTGGGCATATGCTCAAACATTATCCACAAGTCATAGATCACATTTTTTCGAGGAAGAGAGTGAAGACCACGAACATGGCTTTCAAGCACGCGTTTGTGAGTGTGCGAGAGAGAGTGGATGGAGCAGTTATTTTATGGGTCCACAGTATTATAATACCGGTGTATATATGGTGTATGGAATAAGGGTGTACATGTAGCAGAATTGTTTAAGTATTTCATCTCTAACATTTTCTTTAAATATGTATCTGTTCTAAATGTCTTTGTATTTTGTATCTACCTAAGTGTGCAAACATATATAACAGAAGATTTTGAAGGAGATGTTGGGCCTACCACCAGAGCAAAGCATTAGTGGTGGTTGAGAAAATGTAACATAACAAATGATGGTGCCCAGCTAAAAGCTTTACTTAAAAACCTTCTGCTACTACTCATTGCCCACTCGTGGCTTATAAAGGTATTAATCTAAACCCCATCATTCGATAAGCGTTGGAGCATACTCAAAAAGAATATCATATTTATTTCCCCAAAGGACCCCTAATGATGCAATGCAGATATATATAATCATAAGAAAGATCTTAAAAATTTTCAATCCAAGATTTGAGCTCTAGATTTCTAAATATAATTGAAAGGAGCATCCAATGTCTCATAAATGTATGATCTGAATCCCCACAATATTTTGATTACTATAAATAGTTTGGCTTTGAATTTCCCAAATTTACAATTTTTCTTTTCAAGATGAATAATCATAATGAATAAGTGAAGTTAATTAGTTCTTGATCAAACTATTTCATTAGTTAATTAATATGTTAGGCACAGGTTCAAGTGATCTTGGCAATTGAAAAGGATTTTGCTGCAAGACTCCTAATTTCTTTAGGGATCTCAATTAGGTCAGAACGGTCGGGTTATTTAAATTCTTGCTAATTATGGTGTATGTCTGTCGATAGTTCAATTGACAAAAATAAAAAATTAACTTGTGTTTGACACATACAATACAGAATAATATATCGGCTTAATTTATTTACCGAAGATTTAGTACTTAGCAGTTTGCACTGGGGAGCATTCTTCAATCTTCAAAATTTGTCCTCTTTAAAGTTGGTAACGGTCGGCCATGTTATTCATTTTTTCAATCTTTAAATTAGAGCCCTTAATATCTCGAGTAAGGTTGGAGCCCATCCTTCTTCATCTTTACGTCTATGATGACAAAATATATAATCTGTCCCTAGTTTTGTTCTTTACGCAACTTTGTCGGCATACAGCAACGGCATTTGAGACTAGCTATGAGAATAAAGAGAAACACAAAATAGAAAACAAATAAAACAACGAGAGGAAATGAAGTTATCAGTTCAAATATAAATGCATATTGCAATTTTGAAGAAATGAAGCCTTCAGTTCAAATATTTTAGGGAGCGTTTCACACATTGTTTATCAAGATTATCGTTAATTGATATTATCTGTCAAAAAGACTATCACCTTTTAAATTATTGATAATATTACATTATAGTGTTTAGTATATCGAAAGGATTACTAAATAATATACGTATTTTACCATAATGCCCTCTAAATAATAATAAGAATAACAATAAATAATAATAATAATAATAATAAAAATAACCATAATAACAATAAAATAAAATAAAATAAAAATAATAAATATTGGTTGATGTATTGCGGTGGTGGTAGTAAGGTGACAATGGTGACGGAGATAGTGGCAATGGTGGTGATAGGTAGTGGTAATGGTGGCAGTGGTGACGACTGAAGTGGTGGAAATAAGGGATTGTGATGGTGGTGGTGGCGATTATGGTAATAGAGATGGGCTGTGGTAGTGGTATTAATGATGGATACTAGAGGTGGTGGTGGGTAGTGGAAGTGGTGGCGGCGGCGGCGGCAGTGAGTTATGGCAGCAGTGGTGGGTAGTCATAGTGGTGGTGCTTGTGGCAACGACAATGGTGATGGTGGTGGTGGTGGTGAAGGTGGCACCGGTGGTAATTAAACCAAAGACCTGACATAGTTGAAATCTTGTTTGTTGAGTGTGAGAATGTGAGAAATGTAATTAAAAAAATATGTTATTAACTTAAAATTAATTTTACTCAATTCATTTCATGATCTACTAGCGATTTATCCATGCATTGCAAAGAATATTAGTATAAATAATAATTTAAGTTAAATTTAATGAGTATTTATGATAGATTTTTATTATTGGAGTTTAAATATGGTTATAATTATGATATGATATAAAGTTCATATTTCAAATTGGATGAAATATAAAAATGTTTGGAATGTTTTATTATGGTACTTTGATAAATATTTTTTCTCTTCATTATTAACATGTTAAATAGTTTAGTATTTTCTCGTTAAAAAAATATATTTTAGTATTTTGAAGTTGTCTTTTTTAGATTTTACTATTTTGAACTACAATTAAAAAAAAGGTAAAATAAATAATAAGGTAAAAACTTTCTAATTGTTATAAAACTAATGAGCATAGTGGTAGAGAAGAGTAATAGAAGAGACAAGGAAAAAAGAATAGAGAGTGTTATTACACTTAGGTGGTTTCTTAGCTAGCCTATGGGGTAAATACCCCATGATACTTAATTTTTCATTTTTTAATAATTTTTGCAACTAAATTCATCAATTTTTGTTATTATGTTATATTTAATATAATTATAATAAATTTTTCATTAGTCAAATCATTGAAAGATTCAACTTATAAGAGGTTTAGCGATTTGCGGACCATTTGAGCTTATGATGCATTTCTCTATAAATATTGTATTAAAAAATATTAATTTATCATATTAGATCATATAATCCATTAATGTGTCATATTAGATTATGAAATGATAACACAAATTAATGAATTTAGTTATAAAAATTATTTTAAAAAAAGAAGAAGAATAAATTAAGTACCATGGAGTAGGTAAGAAATCACCTTATACTGTTATGGAATTTAGTTCTCAAATAACACTAAGATATAGTACTTCAGGATCAAGAAGTTCTTTGTTATTCTCACAAGGTCGAAATGGATCTTTATCTACACCAAGTGATCTCACAACCACTAAGGTACTCAATGGATGTGCATAATGCATATAAAATTATTTCAAAATCTTCTTAGCATAAGTTGATTGATAAACAAATATCTTATGTAACAGTCAAATCTCTTATGAAGATTCAATAATACTTAATTCACCAACTTATAATATGATTATAAAAATTTATATCCAAACCTTTTTATGAAGATACATGGGTAAAATGGATCATTTTTATATTCATATCTCAATAAGTATTGACTTAAATGATTATACCACAAACACCATGATTATTTTAATCCGTGTAAGGATTGTTGAAGCCTTAATGAACAAATTTGCCCAGGAATTTTTCAGTCATTTAAACTCCATGGATTTTTGTTTAATTTTGCTAGCTAGTGATGAGCCATATTAATAGACTTATAACACGAGTCTAATTTCTTTATTAACTGTCAAAATAAAATTAAATCTATCATGGAAGAATATATCTCTATATAGTTAACACTAGGTTTTACGAAAACCCTTATGTTACAAGTCGTGTTTTTTTATCTTTCCCATTTCACTTTTGCACAAAAACACACTTGTACCTCACTGGCTTTACACCTTCTAGTGTTTAATTATAGATCTCAAAAACTTCATATGTTTAAGTAAAGTTAATTAACATAATTGCGCCTTTTCACATTGGCCAATTATTTCTCTGTCTATATTCTTTGGTAGATTTTTATTCAATATCCTCATCTTGCTTTATTAGTTCAATACCAACATTATATGCAAACAACGTTGTTGACAACAATATAATTTTGTTGGTTCCATATTTTTTATAAAGACATAACTCGTAAAGTTCTCTTAATTTTTGTTATTTTTTAGATATTTGAACCGCTTATGGGGTTTCATCAATAGTTATGTCTTAGGGCTCTTTTCGAGCATTTTCCTCTATATTATGTTCATCTTCATTACTCTCTTTGGGTCAAGAAATAAACTTGGTAGTTGATTTGCAATATTTTGCAAATTAGTCACTTTTTGCATTGCCCTATACGAGGATATAAATGAATAATGTCAATGTATTTCATATGATTTCCTTTCCCATTAATTATTTGAGAAAACAATATTCTCATAAATGTCAGGTTATGATTTAGTAATAAACACACATGTGACTATTTGTTTGATGTCTCAATTAAAAAGTATAATATATAAATGGTTCACATGATAGGTGAATGGGCTCATATATATATATATATATATATATATATATATATA
>QANU01082440.1:95137-151456 GCA_003254905.1 Nissolia schottii | reverse complement strand
TCGCAGTCTCGGTGCGTCGCGCACGGTCGTCCGAAAAATATTCCGTTTGAACCGTCGCGATCCTCTAATTCCCACCTACCTAAGGGTATTAATATTTAAAGGTGTTTGTGAATTTCTCTCCGGGAGATTATTTTCACGGACACCGTTTTGCGTGCCAAATTTCATCGGCGAACAACGGCTGTTCGGTTGTCCGCCGAACTTTCTATCGTGACACGTCCTATTTCCTAGGGATATTTTACCTAATAATTTCCCTTATTAATTCTCTAATCATGATTAGAAAATTAATTAAATATTTATGTTTACGGTTATTTCCCGATTGGTCCGGAAATCGGCTTAAGGCTCTGAAAAATTCGCCGGTCACGAAACCTCAACTTTGACTGCTATTTTTATGGGTTAAAGATGATTCTTATGAATTAAAGGTAACAATTTAATTTTCTTACCTCCCTAATTAACCTATACTTATTTATTACGGGATGTTACATTAATCATTTATAATGATGTGTTTCTCTTGGAAAGAGAATAGTAGCTCTTTTAGAACATTCATTCATCTTTCTAACTTGGTAGTGCATTATAATTTTTGTTTCTTCGGGAAACAAAATGATAACTCTTTTGGAGGCTTCATTCATCTTTATGAATTGATAGATAGTAATGAATAAAAAATTTTGTTTGTTTAGGTAATAAAATATTAGCTCTTCTACAACTTTCAAACCTTAATATTATCAAAGATTGTATTTTTACTTTCTTATCTCATTTTTTTTGGTAGACATTTTCTTATCTCATTACCATATCCATAAGATGTGTTTTACTTTTAATAATATAAATTGTCATACTACTCGCAAAACATGTATAAGCACTACCATTTTGATAACTTTCTTAAAAAAATGATATATATTATAAAAAAATTATAATAACATATCACATGATCAAAAGAAAGAAAATTGTCACGTATATATAATTACCAACATATATAATATCTCATGTGTCTATTGGTTTGTTGCAACCATAACTCACAAAATACTTGTCTATTTGATTTTTGAATTATAATTCAAACACAAATTTGAATACTCTTATTTAGAACATTTGAATTACAAATTTAAATTTAAGGAAAATCTTATCTAAGATGGATCTATAAAGTAACATATTAATCAAATATGTCATTTACTTATTTTTATAACAATAATAAAAAGATCGATGATATCAATTTGATCTAAAAAATATAAAAGAATAACTTTCAATTAATAATTATGAGATATACCGTAATGTATTAATTTATTGCAAAGATTGCATAACAATAAAAGTAAATTCAATAGATATTAATGGAAATAAAGAAAAATGTAAATTAAAGATTGAATAGACCAATTTACTTTTAGAAATTGGTAGCAATTTTGTCCTCTTCATGAGGATATGAGTACCATATTATAAATACTCAAAATTAATAAAATATTTAAATCATTCTTAAATGTATATTCTCTTCAGGGAATGTAAAATATGAAAATAACACACTTTAAATAGTGTGAATAATAATATTCATTCACTTTAAGAAATGGTCTTTTGACGTATTCACTTCTGCGAATATGTAAATATCCTTAAAAAGGAAAATAATTCATTTGAATATAGTTTTGAATAATAAGGATACATTTGGGAATGAGTATAATCACCATTCACTTTTGAAAATGTATATGATTATCATTAGCTTATAAGAATGATTATAATTAATCATCATCATCATCATTCACTTCTGGGAATGTGTATGGTTGTCATTCACATAAGTGAATGACTACATGTACAGTTTTATTTAGTTTCGCATCAGCATTATTATAATTCACTTCATGGAATGTTTTGGCATTGCTACCGTTCACTTATGGGAATGATATTAAAAAAATAATAGAATAATATAAAAATTTTCAAAGAATATTAATTCTTTGGATGAGATAGAGTGTCGTCTAATAATGTGTTATAAAACTAATGAAAATAATACTAAGGAATAGTATAGGGAGATAGAATAGAGAGACAGTGATATTATTCTTAAAAAGGACTCTAACATTTTTAATTAAAGAAAATGACCAAATTTATAAAACTGTATTATTTCGATTTAGGCCTGACCTGACCTTTCTTACAAAATACCAAAATGTTAAAACCGTCTGTCTGGGCTTTAAAATAAAAATTGTAGGCTTGGATCTTTCACACTAGCTCACACTTTAGTGTTCCCATTCTTGGGCTCTTGCCCCTTTCGTTAGCAACAAAAATAAAAGTGCGCTAGATGGAGTACAAACTTAGAATATTGTTAACCAAAAAGAGCTTTGATCAAACAAAGAAAGACGGGGGAAAAAACTCATTATTTTGATTAAAATAGCATAGGCCTTTCTTATGACTCAAACTCATGAAAATAGTCCACAAAATTAGTATATTGCAAAAAGGAAGAGAGCTAGAATGAGAAAGAAGAGGTTAGTGACTTAGAATTTTGTTGGATGCAAATTTAGGGAATTAGAGAAGATGAATCATGTAACGTCCCATTTTTTTAATTAGTAATTAATTTCACTAATCTAGATTAATTATATAAGAATTAACATTAAATATTAGCCATGAGCCATAATAAGAAATCTTATTATAAGAAATTCTTATTAAAAATCCAAAATGAATATACTTATATATTTCGTTTATAATAAACTCCAAAATTAGATTTTGGTTATAAATAACAAACGACCAAGAGTCGTTTATTTTATACGTAAATTTTCATAATTTTAAATTAATATTTTCATTTGAAATTATTGACATAAAAAAATATTAATTAAAAGTATAGTATTTTTTAATTGCTTTATTAGTTTTCTTTTCTTCTTGAATTTGACTATTATTTATTCGTAAAGATTAAAATCTACAATTGTACGTTACACTTATATCACACAAACTATTTTTCCAATATTATTAATAAAGTATAAGAATTGAAATTAATTATTTTTCTAAGCATGGAGGCCCACGGCCATGCAACTCTTACATGAAATAAATATTAACTTTTTCTTGTATTTTTTTTAAGCAACCAAATTAATATATTTTGTATCATAAAATAAAATAAGATGATCCCTTTTATAATTTTTAAATATCCTCACCATTTCACCACCATCCCTCTTAGCTCAATAATATTGCATGCAAATTGCTTTTTCATGGATTAGTGAAAAAGAAAAGAGTGCACCATTAATAATCCACCATTTTTCTTTACATGTCCCCACTATTTAGATTTTTAAAATTACAAAAACTCTCTCCCCCCATTTCAGTCCCAAAGCCCGCGGCCCCTCTCACTTACACCCTTAGAATTTCATTTTCATTCACTCTCCAAAAACTCTCACAAGAGAAAAATGCTCTCGTCTCTCTCTTAACACTCATCATCTTTCCCTCAACAAAAAAACAACAAAATTCTCTCCTCCTCCATACCCCAAACCCAGCGCAATCACCACCGTACACAAGGGAGAAATATTTTCTTCTTTGATTCACATACAAGATCCACTCATCTTCACCACCCCTTTGAGATCGACATAATTGATTGGTGGATTTTCTATTTTCACACTCTTCTATTCTTTTTTTCTTTTTGATTATGAAAAATGTTTGGATATCCATGTTTCTCTACTTGCATGTTTGTTTTGTTGAATTTTTTGTCCTATGTGATGTTAGGTTCTTAAAATCTTTGTGTTTAGAGCTACATTATAAACCTAGATCATCAAATGATGTTATTAAAAATGAGTTTTTCTCCTCTATTTTCCTTTTCTGAGGTCATGGCTTTGGTCCTTTGTTTTTGAGGAAATTAATGTGATTTTTGTGTGCTTGTTTATGTGCATGTGTTCTTAGTGAGATTTTAACTAAAGTTTCCTTTTATGCATGTGCATAAAAATGAAATCTTGAACCCTTTCGCAATTTTTTGAGGTCACGATTTTGTGACCTTAGGTTTAATTAGAAAAAAATGCGATACTTATTTATTTGACGATGTACATGTGTTCCTTGTTGAATTTCACTTAGGGTTTTTTTGGGAGTTTGTCTTAAAAATGAAATGTTGACCCATTTTTCACTACAAGGTCACGGCCATATGACCTTTTTCGTAGAAAATATATTATTTTTTTTTATTTGATGATGTGCATGTGTTTTTTGTTAAATTTCTCATAGGGTTTCTCTTTAGAGTTTGCTTTAAAAATGAGATCTTGAACCCCTTTTTCCTAGCACAAGGCCAAAGCCATGTAGCCCTTTTGGTAGCAAAAATGTGATTTTTTTTTTATTTAATTGACAATGTGCATGTGCTCTTTGTTGAATTTCTCTAATTAGGGTTTCTCTTTAGAGTTTGCTTTTAAAAATGAGATCTTGAACCCATTTTTTCCTAGCACAAGGTCACAGCCTTGTAGCCCTTTTATTTAGTAAAATTGTGACTTTTATTTATTTTTTGACTTGCATGTTATCTGTTAGATTTCACTTAGGGTTCTTTTCGAAGTTTGGTTTAAAAATAAGATCTTGGACCTTATGTCAATAACTAAAGGTTTCGGGTTTCATGCCCTTTTTGAAACAAAAATACTATTGTATGACAATGGATTTGAGCTCCCTAATGTATTTTAACTTGAGTTTGTTCTTGGACTTTATTGCAAAAATTAAGTCTTTGGACTCATATGGTCCTTAGGTGAGACATTCAGCCATGAGAGCCATTTTGATGAGAAAATGTTGCTTATTTTATTTTGATAGTGAAAATGAAGTTTTGATGAAGTTCTAGTAAGGGTTTGTGTTGAGATTTCTGTGCAAAAATGCATCATGGACGTTTTAATGGTTAACCCTCCCAAAAACTTATTAGAAATCATCTTGAATTTTCATAATCTAATGCTTATCATAGAGTCAAGTTTATATGCTTCTTTGAAGCTCAAGGAGCCTAAGGCTTTAGCTTGCAAGTGTGAAAAGAATTGGCTAAGGTTATGCAGTTTGGTTCGATTTGATTTTCCTTTGAAAATGCTTGTGAAAATTGCCATGAAACCTAATATAGGCCACGACCTATGAGGCTTGGGAAGCAAATCATGTGATTCTTATTAATGAACTATAAAATCATGTTCTTCCCATATATGATCCTTTGTGCCTTTGTTTAAGGATGTTTTTTGAGAAAAAGTTTAGTAAAAACCCCATGGAGCAATTCAGCCATGGTAAGTTTTTAGGGTTTTCAACTTAGTTTCTTTTAAATTCTTTGGTCAAGTTTATGTTTCCATGTGTTTGGTTTCATTTGGGTTAATTCTCTTGCGTATGTTCTCTCAAGAAAAGTACTGGAGATAGAATGCCAATTTAACCAGGGTTATGAATTAGCAAAGAGATTGATAAGAATGGCTCATTATTTCTTGAACTAATGTTTATGTTATAATTCTTATGTTTACTTTATATGATTGTCATGAACTGAATTGCATGGGAAACATCACAACCTGTTAGTTATAGATCAATGATATACATGCCACGTCCCAAGTATGCTTAAGTCGTATTTGGAATTATTAATTGTTACTTTATAACTTTTGCGGAATTAGTAAAAATCTTCTTTTTAAAATACTTTAATGGATTAATTAATACGGCTTATTTTCTTTAGAAAGCTCTTGAAAACTAAACGAAGTCGTGCGTAGCATAATAAATAATAAGCACTTGACATGTGATACGGTAGAACGATTTGGACACCTCAGCAGTCGTAGAAATGTACGTAAAATGCAGTCGATAAGATTAAATAATGAGGAAACCAAGTATGGATGAAATTGTAAATAAACTAGGTATTGAATACATGTGAAAAAAATGTGCCTTGAAAGAAATCAGAATGATTGAAAACTGAATTCTCAAGTTCATTAGGAGCATCAAGCTCAAGTTATATACAAAGAGTTTTGGGTTGCTTGTCATACAAGCAATATAACCAACTAGCCAACTGGCATAACTAACTTGCCTTTTATAAAATAGTGTTACTTTGTATTGATATAATTTTCTTTTATACTTCAAAAAGTATACTAATAAGGTTTGAACTTAGAACTTCATATATATCTCTCAAACCCTTCATTATTAGATCAATTCTAATAGCTTAGTACAAGTTTAATTAACCGCATCTAAAATATTATGACTTTACTATATATATAGTATCTAAATCTTAATATGCTATCTACGAGAACGATGCAGTTTAATCCGGTCATGAGTATAATTAGTTCATTTAATTCTTAGATTATATAAATCTTTCTAAACTTATTTTCCTGTTATTTACACCTTTTTAAATTTTATATCCTGTGCACAGGTTACTACTCTTGTTTTATATAATTATCATAATCAATAATTAATATTTTTATATTTATTATTAGTCATAATTTTTATTTTATTAATTTTTTTAATATGTATAACTATTTGTGAATGATATTTTGGTCAAAAATATAAATAAGAATTAAATTGTAACTTACTTTCATTTGTTAGGGGAAGGTTGTAGATTTTTTAAATGGTTAAATAAGTTTTTGCCCTATAATAAATCATGACTTTTGATTTTGTACCTTATTAATTTTATTTTTTGGTCTGAGTCTTTAATAAATTAATTTTTTTAGTCCATGGTTAAACATGGACAAATAAGGCTTAAATTGTGGTCAAATCAGTCGATGGTTCAAATTGGTTTAACCATGTTTGACGAGTTTGACTAAATTATAATGATCCGCCTAACTTCTATTCAATATGTCATATTTTAACGGTCCAACTTAAGGACTGAAATAAAAAAAATAGAGTACAAAATCAAAATTTGCGATTTATTAAGGGACAAAAACTTATGGGTTAATTATGTTTTTAGTCCCTCATAAATTGTGAATTTTATGTTTTACTACTCATAAATTTTTTCGTTAGGAAATCATCCATCATAGAAAAATTTTGTTTGATTTTAGTCTATGTCGTCCATTTGGCTATTAACTATTTACTTGGTAGTCAACTTGGCCACATGGTAATCACATGTCACGCACATGACATATGGTTAATTCAGCTTTTACTCTCTCATAAATCGTAAATTTTGTTTTTTACCCCCATAATTTTTTCATTAAGAAATCGTTTTTCATAAATGTTTTCGTTAGGAAATTGTCCTTTACAACTTTTTTATTAGGTTTTAGTTCCAGTCATTCTCCAGTTGAGATGTTAACTATTGACGTGATAGTTAACTTGACAATGGGATAAGTTTTTAAAACCCATTATTCAAATCGACCCACTCGAACCTAACCCGGGTTGAATTAATTTTTTTTAAACAAAATCTCAGCTCTCTCTCGTCCCCTCCTACTCTTTCCCTACTCGCTTACCCTCCTTTTCATCGTTAAGATTCATGATGATTATGATATTTTTTAATTTAGGATCATGGATCATAGGTCATGGGACAGGGCATTAATTAGATGAGTCAGATTAAGGTTTGGGTTAGTGGTCGTGTGCGTGACATGTGTGTTTGTCACATGGCCAAGTTAATTATCATGTTAGCCGTTAACGACTCAAATAGATGATGACAAGGACTAAAACTTAAAAAAATTATGAGGGACGATTTCTTAATGAAAACATTTATGAGAGGTGATTTCTTAACGAAATTTTGTTTGAGGGGTGAAAATCAAAATTCTCGATTTATGAGGGACTAAAAATTGAATTAACCTTAAGTCATATGTGTGGCACATGACTGCTACGTGACTAAGTTAACTACCACGTCAATAGTTAACGACCAAAATAGACTATAGAAATTAAAATCTAACAAAAAAAATTATGAGGAACGATTTTTGAACGAAAAAATTATAAGTGATAAAACACAAAATTTAAAATTTATGAGAGATTAAAAACATAATTAACCCAAAACTTATATAACCCTTTTTAAAATGATAATGGTGTGTGAAATTTATATATTTTAGAAAGAGATACAATATAAAATCATTAAAATTGTCTTCTCCTATCAACTTAAACTTTTTTAAAAAATAATTTTTAAAATAGTATTAAAAGTCACTACAACAAAAATTGTCAAAAATTCAATCCCTGCATTTCAAAAAAAAAAAATCATATGCCCTGTATTTTACTCTTATTTTAATCATAAAAATGTGACGGATATTACGAGGTAAGGTTGGAAGAAACTTCTGGAGAAACAGCCTCGAAAATATCAAAAGCCTAGTGTTTTTAACATCTATGTTTGTGGGATAGATAGGAGTATATTGGTTTCTCTTTTTATTTTCTGTTTTTTATATATTTCTTATTTTTTACGATTTTATAAAAGGGATGATAACAGGAAAGAAAAAGACTAATCTTGCCCTAATTTCTATGTTTTTAATGCGTTGGAAACCATAAAAAATTTCAGGTTTAAATTTTTTTAATAAATGTTCTTAGTATTTTAGTTAGCAAATTCATAATCATGATAATATAGAGAGGGACAAATATCCTTTAAAATGAGATATCTCATTTTAGAGGATAAAATGAGAGATATCACCATTAAATCAATAAAATAAAAATAAGATTCATTTTCATTATAATAATTTAATGGTGAGATTCTTCATTTTATCATCTAAAATGACAGATCTCACTTTAAATGATCCAAATTCACATAAAAAAAAATAACGCTAATTTAACTCCTTACTTATATTTTGCTCCTCTAACTTTTGTTTGGTAACTATTTTTTCTTCCCCGAAAATAAAATTATGTAGCATAATTTTCAAACTTTACAATATGTGCACTTTAGTCATTTCCTTTAAATTTTCGCTAAATTTAAATAAAAGACTTCATATGTTATAACTTTCAAAACCAAAGTACAATAAAAAAAAAAAATGAAAGGGTAAATTAAACATTTCCTAGAAAAGTAATTTGGTGTGAAGTGTAATCACCTGTCTTGATTGTGATAATTTCCATTAATATTTAACGAAAAAATAGATAAAAAGGCACGTAAAAAAGTAGATAAAAGGATTAATAAATAGTTTTTAGAAAAATTAGTGATTGTATGGCGCATTTTTAACCTTTTAGAACTAACGTGCGTACGAATTTGAAATGAGTAAATTAGATGGCTTTTTTTTTTTCTATCTAAAAATGTATAAAATTAGAAGGAAAATGAGCCAAATATGCCTTCAATCATTATATTTCAGTCTCTGCGTGTGTGTGTGTGTTTTTGAGAAATGCCCAGAAATAAATATTAGTCATTATTATAATTAACAAAACTGATATTTGTCTTTGGCGAGCGAACAAAATTAATTTTTCCTAACCAACCCAGTAATGCGTGAAGTTGGGAGGATAAAATATTTTCTAGTGTCATAGTTTGGTGAGTTGGTAATGGCTAATGAGGGACGCTGCCTCTCAATCTTGCCTTCTTATTCTATTGTTTTAGCCGTGAGTGAGTGAAGTATCTGAAAAACCCAGCAATGTCGGTAACATTGCGAACTCCGCCATCTGCGGCGCTCTCATCTCCTTCCTCAATCCGCACCAGACCCTCCTCTCTCCGTCCCACTCTCTTCCTCAACTCCCACATCACCTCCCTCTCTCAAACTCAAATTCGCCCTTCCTCTCGTTTCTCTCCCGCTGCTGCTTCCTCTATCGGCACTGCAGGTGATTGATTACTTAGTGCTTCTGATTCACATTTTCCGCTTTCAATGTATTCGATTCTTATTATTTTTTTTTTTTGGGTGGGTGGGTTCCTTCGCTGCGTTCAGCTTCGATCACTGAATTGGATGCTGTGTCTGCCTTCAGCGAGATCGTCCCTGACACTGTCATCTTCGATGATTTCCAAAAGTAATTCTCAACTTTTCTATCTATGCAATTTGAATCAATGTTTCTTCCTTCTAATGAGGAATCACTCTTATTTTAATTTCTTTTTCAACTGTTTAGGTTTCCTCCAACAGCTGCCACTGTCAGTTCCTCTCTTCTCTTGGGTATATGTGGCCTTCCAGACACTATTTTCAGGGTCTGCCCTTTCTTCTCTGAAATTACAAATTAACTAACATGTGCGTTTATGATCACTGAGTGAATGGGCTAAATCTTTGTTTTATTTATTTATTTGTTTGTTTTATTTTGGTAGAATGCTGTGGAAATGGCTTTGGCCGATTCTGAGTGTTATGGACTTGAAGGAAACCCCGACACCAGATTGTCTTGCTTCTTCAACAAGGTAATTTTTTTTTTTTTTCGCTCTTGCTTGGTCACCTGCTACTTATGGATATTATTCTTCTAATTTTGGTTTTTTACTTCTTTAAATAAGTGTTGATATTTTTTTAATCGAAGGTTGATTCAATCTTGGAATTGTAGGCTTTAGTGAATGTTGGTGGTGATATGGCAAAGCTGGTCCCTGGCCGCATTTCAACTGAAGTGGATGCGCGCCTTGCTTACGACACACATGGCATTATCAGGAAGGTATCTTTGCTTCTTTTTTCTTACCTACTTGTATAACAGATGCATATGTATTTTGCGGACTGGAGAGTTAGTTAATGACCGCTGGTGCTGTTAGAATTAGTTAAGTTTGTTACTGATAGTTTGTTATGCTCCTGTATCAATGATTATGATGTCCTTCACCCATTATCTTAACAAGGAAAAAAATAATATGATTTCAAAATATATTAGAATTCTATTGGTATATACTTCTTCAACACAAGATTATAATGTTGAAGGCATTTAGAGATTCAAATTCAATGCCTTCTTTCCGGGAGGTGGTGCCAAATCCACATTTGCAAAGTTCATATTAAAGGTTGTTACTCACTACTCAGCCTTCAGTAAGTGCGAGTACCTCCTAATATTAAAGAAACATTTGTAATTTGGCACCTGATGTATAGATAGGATGGTTTTAGTTAATTGGGCACCATTCTCATGTAAGCAATGCTCAAATTGAAGAGATGAGAGTCTGTGTGGATGTTTGTGTGTGTGAATTATAAACTAAGTACATAAATTTAAGTTTTCTGGCGGCGAATGGCTGTTAATTGGTTTGGATCATGAAACCAAGATATACATTTGTGACTCCTCATCAGTGCTCAACACACACAGTTACATATTTATCCCGACAAAAGCACCCATTGTATGGTGCCTTGGTAAAATCTGATGCTACTGTTATCAAATGTTTCAGGTGCATGACTTGTTGAAGTTGTACGATGATATTAATGTCCCTCCTCAACGTCTGCTGTTTAAAATTCCTTCAACTTGGCAGGTGAGTAATCAGGCAAAATCGGACAGCTGAGTTCAGAAATGCCAATGCTTTACCTAATGGGCTTATAGCTTGTTTGCCTTTTATGTAGGGAATAGAGGCTGCAAGGTTGCTGGAATCTGAGGGCATACAGACACACTTGACTTTTGTTTACAGGTAGTTTGTTCAATATTTCACAGAACACTCGAGGTTAATACATGAAGGATGTTGTATTGTTTAAATAACTGAAATCTGGAGTCTTAGACTTTGGCCAATCTAGTTTGAGCCAGCTTGGTTCACTATGGTGGTAAAGTTCAATCATAGCTAGTTTTCTACGTTCCCAATATTCTAACACGAGACATTGTTTAAAGGGAATAATTGTCGAACCACTTGAAACAACTAAGTATTGGTCAAGTCTGTTATTACGTAAAGTTTTGTCTTCAATGCTATTGATATATTTCAAAAGTTATTTCTTAATTTTGGGAATTATATGATGGTAAGATTGGTAGCTTTTCTGGTTCAATTTGAAGAAACACGTTTATTTAATATAGGTATTGTTCTCTGCTAGATATATTCGTAGCAAATTTTATTGACCTGGCAGTATGTTATGTGACAGAGTTTCACTATTGTTTTTATTAGGGTTACATCTGCAGCTGAGAAGATCTGATGTTTATTTTGTTCTATGGAATCTCCTATCTTGCACCTTTATTCCATGGCAATAATGATTCTAAAATAGTTTGTAATTGGTTGAGACTTGAGGCTTTACATATTAGCTTGGAAGTAAAGTTAAATCATAATTTTCAAATAATATATAAAAAGAAACCCTTGAAACAGAACATATAGAATATGTAAATTGATTAAAAAAAAAAGTAATCATGTTGCCAATGTTAACAAAATAAAAAGGCATCTCCCACTAGGATAGAAATTTCTTGTACAAAAGAAATGACAAATTTCGCTACCCAAACCCTAGATGTTAAAGTTGAATTGCTTAAAATATTAAGCAAGTCTGGTTCTTCTTTTCATAACCATTGTTTTTTACTTTTGACATCCTCTTTGGGTGGTGGGAAACTTTCCTCAGAAAGCATGCTGCTTCAAAGTCATTGTTTATTAGAAGTACAATCATTTTTTGACCACGAATCTGATACCTTATGATATATAACATGAACCCATGCCCTCTAATTAGAAATTTTAACGATGTTCTACTTATTATAGAGCTGAAAGAAAGCATAATTATTGGCTTTGATGAAAATGACTTGGTTGCTTACTATCTAGTATCTACTGATATGAAAATTACCTGTGATCTGTTTTTAAAAATCTAAGTCCGTATATGCTACAATCTCATGGAAATGGTTTACCACATTTGACATAAGCAATTTATTCAATATTATTCATTCCTATTCATTATATGGATTGATTATTTTTCTGCAGCTTTGCTCAAGCAGCTGCTGCAGCTCAAGCTGGTGCTTCTGTTATTCAAATTTTTGTTGGCCGCATCAGGGTAATTCTACCTTTTTTTGTGTGATGGGAACATTGGATAACATCAGGGTGTATTATTTAAATGATGTTATTCTTCAGGACTGGGCGCGCAATCATTCGGATGACCCAGAGATAGAATCTGCTGGGCTGAAAGGAGAGGATCCTGGGTTGGCATTGGTCTGTTGTTCAATATTGCTATGATGTTCTTGCTCTATGCTTAGATTTATATTTAATCATGTGAAAAACTGACAAAATTCTTCTTGAAACTTAGAAATAAAGATTAAAAAAGGCGTTTCTATATCATGCCATTTAAGTCAGCAATGTTGGTATGACTTGTGGGAACCACCTTGGTTCACACAAAAATCAGAACCTAGGCTAAAAGCAGTGATGATAACATCTAACAAGGCCAATACCTGAAAGTGTTGTTATGATTTCAGGTGACAAAAGCTTACAATTATATTCACAAATATGGACACAAGTCAAAGTTGATGGCTGCAGCTGTTCGCAACAAGCAGGACCTATTTAGTCTTCTGGGGTATTCAAAGACTTCCCAGCAGTCATATCCTCTTTAAGACCTGATTTTAGTTTGATTTGCATGATATTCAATCAAAATTTTTGCTTTATATTGCTCCTTGTCCAGGGTTGACTATATCATAGCTCCATTAAAGGTATTGCAATCTCTCAAAGAATCTATTGCTTCTCCTGATGAGAAGCACTCTTTTGTTAGGAAGCTATCCCCTCAGTCTGCTGCCAACTACGTGTTTAGCGATGAAGAGGTATGGTGCCTCTAATGTCATTGTTTTCCCCCTTTATAAAGTAGGTGTTTCAAGTTAAATTGCAAGATTGGGTTGATATCAAAATATCTCGACCTCATACTTACCAAATATAATGTCAATGCTCGTTGGTTGGCCCCTTCTCAGTCATATTAATGGAAAATCATGAACAAATTAGGTCAAAGAACAACTTCAAAGTACTTGTTGCCTGTTGTGATGTTACTTCAGTAGTTTAGACCAGGGAGTAGGACTGGGTCTGGTTTCAGGACAAGTATTACTGAACATAAACCTCAAATGCTGTCACTGAGGAGTATCTGCTTTTTTGTTTTATTTTTATTTCATATTTGAAAGATGACATGTTTACAAAGCAATCCCAATATTCAATAACTGATTTAAAAATCACTTGCAAGTCATTCTGTCATGTGGGTAATAGCTTTTAGTTTAATAAATATTTTCACAGCAGTCAATCACCTCGGTATTATATCTGATAATTTTTCTTTCAGTAACAAATTGAGAATTATGTGGGGGATAAAAAGCGGGGAATTTTTTCTTGGAAACAAGGATAACTTTATGTGGTTCTTGTGTCTTTTGCTTCAGCTTCCTTTGCTCCTCAATCATCTGCTGCCAAACTATTGTATGATATATCATTCTTGTTCTGGCATTCGCCACATTTGATTAAAGATCGGATTGATTTGCTAATTAGTTTGCATTCATTATATTCAGCTTGTTAAATGGGACCAAGGTAGCCTTGCAAAATCCATGGGGCCAGCATCCGTGCAGCTTCTGGCTGCTGGACTGGATGGTTATGCTGATCAAGCAAAGCGAGTGGAAGAGCTTTTTGGGAAAATTTGGCCACCCCCAAATGTATGATTTCACTTGTGTCTCAATGGATCTTTTGCCTGACGGAATAAACAGAATACACAACACCTGAAGGGAATTTTCCTTCCTTTGTTGTTTCCCTTTGACCTTGATGTCTTGAACAGTTTCCGGCCTCCTAACAAGCTGAAGCACATGCATGTTTTATTATAAATTTATAATATTTTCGCCCTTTTCTCACATTTATACTCGTATAGTTCTACTGGTCAAATCTACTTGACTTGGGGCTTCACCCCCTGTTCTTTGCTTGTCGTTCTACCTGACTAAGTTGCATTTTCCAGCAAGCTCGTTAGTGTGGTGTCTTGTTCTTGTGTCGAGTTAACTTTATGCACCGTGAAGTGAGTTGTATCTTAACGTGTTGGATATGTTTGAGAACCAATGCTTCTTGGGAAGGGAAATCAGCTAACATCAAATATAAAAGATTTATCTTACTAGAACAGCCTCCAAATTATAGGTTTGGAACCTGTCTAATTGAAATTTGATATTTTATTTTTGCCCCCAAAATCTTAGGCACTTTTACTTTCCCCCTTGTTCTCTATGATGAACCTAATGATTTTTGGTACATAGAGTAACACATGGATAGATAATAGTGTAAAATAATTATTCACATTTTTTCTATCGATTATAAATTGTATAATATAAGAACACACACCGTAGAGGTGGATTTGGCGGATCGCTGCTCCTTTCAAGGCGTCCTTTTCATTTGGTTAGTGATGCTTGAATGCATGCATGATAATAGCCTATGATACCGTAAAAAAAATGCTTACAACACGGAGGCTTGACGTCTTCCGCAGGATTTAGAAGAGTAAAATTAGAAATGTTATGATCTGAAAATTGAAGCTTAGATTTCTGTTGATACTAACGACCTTTAAGTATAAAAAACCCATAACTAATTAATGACTCTCCCTATTATTAACTTAAAATTTAAAATGATAAATGTAACTCCATTTAACACTTACAACAATTGTAACTCCCATAGCCTAGAATGATAAACTCTCATGATAGAAATTGATGCATATTCTCAACAGTTATACATTTCTTGAGAGATTGTTTGCATGTTGGACCTATTTGGTCTTTGGTTGTTCCCACACACACGTCCTTTCTTTGCTTTAAATCATCAATCTTGGCTTCTTCGGCTTGCCACCGTGAGAGATGTCCTAGGATTGGATCCAGCGGTGATTATCAGGTTCAGCTTTGTCAGCCTAATTTGATAAGATTAATTCAGGTGGCAGTTCCTTTGGTGGGATTGATCACAGATGAGTCAAGCACTCCTTCCGTTCCGAATCGATTTGGAATTGGCTTGGCACTTAAGAGTTTAGAAAGGCGCCAACGTGTTCCTCAGCTTCGGAGGGGACAGCACCCGCGACAACTTCACCAATCATCTTTACGAAGCATTGCGTAGGAACAAAATCGAAACTGACATAGATGACAGAATCGTGAGAGGCGAGGAGATTTCACCTGCGCTTGACAAAGCGATATAAGAATTCGTCGTTCACGTCGTTGTTTTCTCCCAAAACTACGCTTCTTCCACGTGGTGTTTGAATGAACTCGCCAAGATACTGGATTGCAAGAAGAGGTGGTTTGGAAGGGATGTGTTATAATGAAAAAAATTGCATTAGGGATAATAAGGTAAATCCATGACAAGAAGATCGTAACTAGGCAAGATGAGATCACATATGGAAACAGTGACTGAACATATTGGTTGATCATAGACCAAGTATCTAATCGCCCTAATTATTATGGTCGACCATAGACAAGGGACGGAGTTGTTGACTAAGAACCTTGAATGGGTCGAAGTATCTTTGTATTCATAGGGATGCTATAAAGAAAAAAGAGGATCGGATAAGGAATGCAATCACTCAATCGCTCTGGGTCGATAAGTAAAGTCGACCTGAATTGTACCTTCAATATTCTGACTCTTCTGTCTGACAATGGGTTTGAATGAAAGTATGTTAAAATGCTCTAAATTTGTGTAACACCAAAAAGGGCGAAGAGCTCTCATAATCGTTGCACGGTTACTAGAGAACGTTTTCAACTTCAAAGACCATATAACCACCCACGTTGCGGAATACAAGGAAGATGACGTAGTTGAGTTCTAAAAGGCCAAATCCAATCGCTAGAGAAGACACGTGGCAGCCATGTAAGGGGTGACTCGAGGCTATAAATAGGGACGATCAGAATCGAATTAGGGAGGAATTTTCACTTAGGAAACTCTAGTCTCTATACATCACAATGATCGGAGAGTGACGAGAGACTTAAGTAAATTTCTCATTTTTTTTGTTCACTTTCATTTTCTTTTCTTTGACGTTTTATTATCTTTCTCTTGTATGGTCACCACTCTGGTTGACTAAATTGTTGTTGTTCATCAATAATAAAAACATTGTTCTTGAATCGCACTTTCACTAAAAGGATCCACACAACTTTTCTCACATCTATTTGATTTACGTGGTGAAGGGTTCATCAATAATAGAAACATTGTTCTTGAATCGCACTTTCGCTAAAAGGATCCACACAACTTTTCTCACATCTATATGATTTACGTGGTGAAGGGTTCACCAAATCAGAATCCACGTAAAACAAATTGGCACGTCCGGTGGGACTCAAGAGTTGTTTCTATTTTATGCGTCTGCGGA
This sequence comes from Nissolia schottii, assembly GCA_003254905.1. NCBI lineage: Eukaryota > Viridiplantae > Streptophyta > Magnoliopsida > Fabales > Fabaceae > Nissolia > Nissolia schottii. The sequence goes on along the minus strand of QANU01082440.1, from coordinate 134,588 downwards.
GTGGTGCTGTAATAACACACATGTCCTCTTCCGTAGAAATTAACATGAGGGAGGGGGAAACTAGTTCTGTACCTTCATTGCCTATGTCAACAGAACCTTTGTTGACTCAAGTTGGGCCTAGAGAGAACAGAAACATCCTGTTGCCACCAAATACTAGCAACGTGCCTAATAGTGCGATTTCCCTATATGGTTTACCCCTAGGATATAACCCTCCTAGGTACGTACCACCATTAGTGACTCAAGGGTCAGGGGTGCAACAATATCCATACCAGTATCAAAACCCATTGTACACGACTACGATAGCAACCAGTTTGCCAAACGTAGCATACAATGTATATGTCGTGCCTAACATGGTTGCGATCACAAATGTGGCATCAGGACCTAGAGGGGGTCCTATATCCTAAAATGCCAAGGATAATGCCCAATAATTTGCCATTAAACACAGTTGAGTCATTAGCGACTTAGAGGTAGCAAGCCTTAGAGAATTACCACGAGTTGGCCAACATGGTGACTTATCAAATGGCTCTATTCATAAGCCCAATCGTACACAATAACAACTATAGGATAGAGTTACTTACGAGGCAAGTTAACAGAATCGCATCAGCGATGAATGTTAATGAGCTAACAAACCATCCTAGTCGAGTGCAACCCACCGAGGAAGAAGTCGCCCCTAATAAAATCCATTTAGTGGGATGGCAACAAAACCCAGAAGAAGTAGTCGAAAGGGTAAGGCAAAATAATCTTGGGGGGCAACAAAAAATCACAAGAACGGTCGAGTAAGTCCTAAACCGCTTTGGTTTCAATGTAGGACATGTCAATCAACCGTTCTTTGAGTCGACCTTTCCCAAATACGTGCATCATATCAAAATTCCTTGAGGGTGGAAGGCCCCAAAGTCGCTTACTAAGTTTTGAGGAGAAAGTGGCGAGTCGACCATGGAGCATATAGCTAGTTACCCCCTAGAAATAGGAGAGGTAGCCACTAAAGAATATCTCAAGATGAGGTATTTTCCTTCATTCCTGACAAAAAATGCTTTCACTTGGTTTTCAAACCTTTGTCCTAATTCGATTCGTACATGGATCCAATTAGAACAAAGTTTTCATGAGCAATTCTTCTGGGGTGAAGTGAAAATAACATTAATTGACCTATTTAGAGTTAGGAGGGCGAGTAATGAGTCAATAGATGACTATGGCTCGATTCAGAACATTGAGAAATCGATGTTTTACACCCGTCTCTAAATCTGAAATGGTCAAGATGGCCATAGGAGGCCTAAATTTGTACCTTAGGGAAAGGTTAGTGAATCAACATGTGGTTGACCTATCAACTCTAGCAAAAAAGGTTAGGCAAATAGAGTTCCTAAAATATGAGAGGGAAAGGGTCGAAATGGCAAGAACTAAAAAACCTTTTAAAAGGGAGGTTGCTTGTGTCAATAATGAGATCATTAGCCAAGATGACATAGAAGATGATTTAGGAGATAGAGAAGTGTTGGCCATCAAGCTTAAACTTGGGTCGCCATACGTATGTAGTGCGCTGCGACCTAACACAGGGAATGATAAAATGAATTTTATCCATTCCCCAAATAAAATATATTCCTTTGATATTACAAAAGCCGACAAAATATTTGATATTTTGTTTAAGGACGACTTAATAATCCTTCGTGAAGGGGTAAAAATGCCCTCGACAAAAGAATTAAAGGGTCGCCTTTGGGGTACCTTTGACAAAGTGGATTCGAACCTAACTTCTAAATTGTAACTCCGATTGACAAATTGACAGAAGTTTTAAAATCTGCATGACCAAAGGAATAATATTATTCAATAATATTTAGTGACTGTATGGTTCAAGCATATACCGAATTAACAATAACATGTTAATCATTGTGGAACAGAAATACAATGTTTGCGTTTAATGAAAAAATGGGGTGTTACAAAACACAAACGGTGACCCTTATGAAGCAAGACGGTTAATTTATGGAAAGAGCCATCAGTACTGGTCATTTTGTATGAACATAAATAGAAGACACACTCATTCAACAAATATTGAAGAAAATCAATATGCTTGGCGTCAGAAATAGGATCGTCATCGACACCCATATTGTTCTTAATGGAATCACCATAACTCTTGCTCTTGAAATTGATCTTGTACTCATTATTAGAGAGCGTCATGTTTGGGGTGATTAATTCTCTGAGAAGGGATAAACCCATGATAGTAGCGAGCTCAAAAGGGTCAAACTTATCATCCCATATGGGAGTTGAATGTTGTTGGTTGAAAGTTTCTAGAATTGATAAGTAGTCTCCATCATAAAACTGTCCAACTTTAAGTCATATCTAAATAGTTGAAGAAAATAATATATATATATATATATATATATATATATATGTGTGTGTGTGTGTGTGTGTGTGTGTGCCTAAGGTTTTCCATAATCCACTCTTCTATTTTGTTAAGCGATCCATCTAGGAAATGAACTCATCACTATTATTCTTAACATTGTTCCTAAATACTTTAGATTAATGGAAATTCCAAGCAGAGATATTAGGTTGACTGGCTAAGATTTCTTTTTGAAGCATACAAGGAAAGAAAGCGACCACTCTAGATGCATCTTCTCTAGCTAATAGAGAATGGAAGCATTACCTGACTAGACCAAATTTTTTGAAATTTTGGTGAAGGTTCTAGTGATATCTTTAAAGCTTTCCTTTTGGGTTAATCTTGAAGAGGAGACGACTTGAGGAAGATCTTCTTCCTTGTGGACGGAGGATTCTAGATTTTATGAAGCCATGGAAGAACTTGAGTGTTGATGGCATTGGAATGAGATAAAGTCTTCTCGAGGAAGGTGTCGATTTTGAATCAATGAAAGTAAAATAGAGGTGATTTGAGAACGATTGTTGAAAGAAAGAAGTGATTTTGAAGAGAAGGGGATGAAATCAGATCGTCACAGAGAATTCTCGTGTGAGGAAGAAAGAAGTTAGAAAGAGAAGGTGAAAATTTAAGAAGGGGAGAAGAAAAAGGAAAGGTTTTTACCTTCTTAAAGAAGTTTTGAAGTAATTGATGAATGACACGGAGAAAAAATCACAAAAATAAAGATAAATGAGGTGATATGAAAAGACTTGTGATGATGGCTTTTGGAGTTTTAAACTTTATAGGGTTTTAATGGATTTTCTATTCATTTTCACAACAAATATTTTCATTTTTTATTCTTCAAAGTAAAATATTTGGAATATTTATTAACCAAGGTAACCAAAGAGGCATATGAGCCCACCTAGTAGGGATAAAAATGTAAAATGAGTGGAAAGATCATTCAAGGACCAAACCAAAGGGTTTGGCAACCCATTACATAAGGTTGAAATTGAATGACCCCAAGTGACCTATACAAGCTAGTGTAACTAAACGCATGATAAGATGACCTAATTATAGGTGGTTGGCGACCTACTTCGAGTGTGGGGCGATAGAAGAGAAGGACTAAGCATTCAAGAGTGCACCCATTCACAGAGCGAGCCATGAAAGAAGCGAGGTATTGAGGGACTTGGCATTTTCAAGGATGAAAGGCTCAAGGGACGACTCATTAAGGAGAAACATTTGAACTAATAGGAGCGAGTGACAGTTAACACCAAAAATCGAATTTAAAAGTTGAAGTTATTTGGAGCCTCAAATTGGTTACTCAGCGACGACGTGGAGCATATTCCAAGGAAGTAAACCGCTCAAGAACACTTGTCAAGCATGCAAAGAGTCTATTTTCTCTATAAATAGGCAGGTTGAGTATATGCATAAATCGGATTTCAAACTTGTAACTCCTCACACACATTCAAGTCTTCATGGAGCACGAGTTTACGAGGAATTCAAGTAATTTCTCATTTAATTGCTTTCTGTTCTTTCAATTCTTAGGATTAGTTCATTTCTGTTTCTGTTCATTTAAATTTCCTTTTTAATCCTTGTACTTTGTATCGAATTTCCTTTAATCAATGTTGTTCTTTACTTCAATTTCTATTGAATACTTTGGTTATGCTGAGTGCGATTCTAGATTTTGAGTTCTTACTCCTGTAAAAGGCAATATTTTTCAACAAAAACATTCTTAACCTAAAACTCACTCAAAAGGGAATTCAATTCAATTCCCTGAATTAAGATTGTGAATCACATATTTATAATTAGAGGTGGTCAATTTATTGTCAACCATAAATCCATATATAAAACACACTCTAATAGCAACTGAGAATTTTTGGAAGTACTAACCAACCATCATTCACTGAATCAAACATTATTGAAGAATATACATCTAATATCGAAATTAAAATTTCTCATCAGCAGGGGCACGTGGAATCTGCTGCACCACACGGCGCTGCATGTGGAAACATGCATCATAATCTTGGTAGGGCATATAAAATCATCCAGAGTTAGAATGTTATGTAGCAAGAGCCAAGAGCAAAATAGTAGGGATCTGGTTTAGGTCGTTTCTAAGATGTTTGATTCGTTTTGTTTCATTTTCAATAATTTTTTTATAGAAGTTTCATATATTCAATAATGAAACATTATTGGAGGGGAAGGTGGGACAGAAACATTGCCAGCCATACAACCCGCTAAGGAAAAAGAGCATAAAAGAGCAATGCGTGGACCCAGGTCATACGTGGAGAGAGCCAAAACCAATGGCAGTTTTTCGAATGTAATGTGATCATTTGCATGTGGCGTAAAAACGACACAACAAATATTTGGTATATAGAAAAGTCACGCCAATGTGTGTTGGCATTTGGCAAATGCAGTACCCCTATTTGACCAAAACAGTTGTGTAATGGAAATGGGTGAAATTTTTATCTATTAATTAAAAATGTAAAATTTACACATAATATAAATAATCAAATTAGTAGTGATAAGAAAATCACATTTAATCTTATATAATAATAATTTTATTTAAAAAAATTCACTTCCTTATATTATATATACTTATTTAATAATTTACCAACTCACATATTATTTATTATTAAATAAAATTTATTTTACTCATATTTTAATAAAATCTTATTTAATGAAAAATAAAACGTAAATAAACACCGTATCACTTATCAAATGAGGACGCATTCTATTTCTTTAACGGAAATGTGACAGGCCAAAAAATGGTGAGGACCATCTGACTCATCTATGAGTTACACTTGTCATCATTTGTCAATTAAATTTTCAATAATATGGAAACTGATTGCCGAACTGGGGGCAAGATGCCTGAGTTGTACACTCGTGAATATGTGGACGGATATATGATTTAATAGAATTATTTTAATGTGTATTTTTTAAATATTTCCTCCAGAATAATTGTCAGAATATAATTAACACATAAAGTATATAATATTATAAATTTAATGAGAAAGAATGCTAAGAAAAGTAATAAAAAAAAATAAGGAGTAAGAATAGAGAGATATTATTCTTTATCTCAAAAGTGTGTCATACATTAAGCGCCTAAAGCTCTATTTATAGGCTAAGGATGATGAACATATAAGTATCAAATTTTAAGAGATCTCACTAATTAATGACATCTACCTAATCATATTTTCATAACACTCTCCCTTGGATGTCTGACACACACTAAAACGCCAAATAAGGCTTAGTGCATGATCAAATAATAATTATAAAACTAAATTAAACCCAAAAAACATAATAAAGGGGGACTAACCTAGATCGTCTCTCAAGGAAGCAATTAGAACCAATTAAAATTATAATTACAAAAAAAGGGGGTTGGATTGATGAATAAAGATAAAAAGAAAGCAAAACAAAAGTAAGTCAACAATGATAAAAGGCAACATCCTACATACGACATTTCTAGATCAATGATTAATTGTCATTGATTCCTAATTAATTATTCATAGGAGGAGATGTTGTTTATTAGTTGAAATCTTTAACTAATAAGCAACAAAATATTTTAATAATTACAAAATTACATTTTATCATAATTGGTCTCAAGAGAATGAGCTCACAATTAAAAAAATGTCAAATAATAATTCCAAAATTTTCAAATAACAACTCTCAAAAACATATTGTTCAATAATCAATAATAATATTGTATAATTATAAAGCACAATATTAAACACATAAGGGGTCAAAATTATTTCAATAACTAAAGTATATTAACTCTGATAGTATGCCAAAATTTTTGTGCCAATAACATTATGAATGTGCAAAAACAAAAAATTCAAATCAAAATTAAAAGATTACCCATCTAAAAAGAAATGATAAAACCTTATTAAATATTAGGGTGCTAAAAGATAAGTAAAATTCATTTATAAAAGGAATAGTCACAAAGAGGGTCACTACATGCTTCACGTTCAGTACCCAACTATAAAGAAAAGGCATCACAACCTCTCTAGCATCCAAAAGAAGCAATTAATTAAAATTTGATAGAGACCTTTGGAAATAAATGGCAAATTGTAATTGAAAGAGTCTAGAACATGAAAGTGCGTAACTGAAACAAAAAAAAAAAAGTATCGTATTCGTAGTAAAGGCCGACTCAAAACACGTACACACATGATAAACTCAACCTCTTTATTCTCTCTAATGAGCATTATCAAAAGCATTTATCAAGAGCAGTGTTACTAAATTTGTTAGCAAAAGGTACATTATCAATAAATTAATATTAAATCTGCCCAAAAATCATGTCAGATGAATTAACCAAAAAAATCCAAGCCCATAGATAAATTGCACATTTTTTAGTTTCTTACAATGAAAACCACTAAAGATCTCTTCAAGCATTTAGCATATGAATGCAACACAACTTTCTAGTCAGTCAGGGTTGAATGCCATAAAATTCAAGTCAACTCAACTGTTGAAATTCAATTCACAATTTACCCATTCAAGAAATAATGGGTTTAAAAACAGTACAATTCCAATATGTGCATCATCCATTAGTAGCTAACCAATGCTCATATACTGTTATGGCACATTTAACTTAATTCCCTCATCAATAACATCGGTGAAAATTAACTCGCCAAAGGGTATTTTCGAATTCAAAAGTAAAATTCATCTACAAACGCTGCTCTTCCCGAAGCCACAACTGCTCCTCGCGGTCGTGATTTGGGTAAGGCAAATGCTGACGAGGATTTGGGGGAAGCGGAGGCCGATGGCAATTTGGGGAGGCGGGGCCAACAACAATTTGGTGGAGTGAAGAGAATAAATAAAGAGAATAGTAAGTGACATACAAACGGATATTTTCGTTTGTAATGAGTAAAATAATTATAGATGGATTTACTCGTCTATAATACTAATTTTTTATTTTATAAAAATCATTTAGATGAATATTTTTGTCTTTAAATTCGTCTATACATTTTTCTGTCAACAAGTGGGAAAAGTTACAGACAAATTTTGAGACCGTTTATCATAAGAGGGTTTTTTCTCATTACAGACGAAATTTTTTTCTATAATTAAATAAAATTCATTTATATTTATCGTTTTTCTAGTTGTGTGTCCTCAATGATGGTGTGGTCATGTGGAGTGGGTGACCTCGATGGTGGTGGCAACTGTGAGGAGATGGTGGTGGCCTCAGTGGTGGTGTGGCCGTGGAGAGGGGGTTTCCTTAGTGGTGGTGGTTGTGAGGAGGTGGCAACGAATTTTAGATCAAATGGGGAGAGTTTGAGTAGAGAGATAGGAAGATGAAGAGAAATGATGAAGAAGAAAAGGGTTTGCATATTTAAGGTCGCGACAAGTTATCAACGAATTTATTCGTCAGTAATATTCTACTATCCATTGATAACACAGATAAATGAAACGTGTCATTTTATTTGTGTGGGAAATCTCCCGCCCAATGAATTTTGAATACTAAAAAATATATTTGTCGGTACAACGTTATCCGCTGCTATATTTTTTATTGAACGAAACGTTATGTTTCGTTACAGGTAGATATATCTGTCAGTAATACACAAACCCTAAACCCTAACCCTTAAACGAATAACTCGTGCTTCTTTGCTCACAAATGTTCATTTTCCTTGGTAATACAAAGTCAACAATGATGATTGCAAGATGTGGCAACCCAAATGAAGCACTAAGCAGCCGTTCAATTCTTCAAGAACTTGGCTAACTACCCTAATGCCCTAAACTGTAACCCCCTAATTAACCCTAACCTTTGATTTTTTTAATGCGTACCAACAGATATCTATCAATATTCACTAGTTATTTATTTATATTTTTATAATTACGGACAGATATATTTGCCATATATGTCAGCACCACATAGTGTCGCGAGTTATTGACAAATATTTCGGCAAATTATATATCTGATGCCTAAGATAGCTTGATTCGTAGTCAGAGAATTGATAAAACATTACCAATAGATTAAGAACATAAAATATGCCAGCAAGAGTGACAGATAATTGTTCTAGTAGTGTTTCTTTTTCTTAGCTTCATTTATAAATAATAATAATAATAATAATGATAATAATAATAATGATAATAATAATAATAATAATAATACAAATCCAAGCATGTTATTGTTTGCCTTCCTAACCTTTCTAGATAAGAAAACATCCACGAGATTCTCACGATGTTTGAAGACTTGTTGAAGTCATTTGCTTGTTATTGCTTTGGGGAGGTTGTCCACAAATAATGTTTTGTATCTTGTCTATGGTCATTCTCCTGATTTAAGCTCAGATTTGTGTTGCTCTACTTCAGATTCGCATTGCTCCTTCTTTTATTATCAACACTTACAAACTAGCATACAACAACAATAATAATAATAATACATATTTTTTACTTCCTTGTTAAGTTTTAAACTTTTAAATTACTCCTTTATTTATTTAATGGCAAATAATAAATAATAAATCCTTAATGGCATTTATTCCATTTAAGCCAATTCACTATATATGGGCCTATTTGTGTACACAACTATAATAAGATGTGATTTTATATACATGAAACCGAAAAAAAAGGACATGATGTATACAGTGAACTTAATTTTGAATCTGTTGTAATGACAGAGTAGATATATATCTAATATCATTAATAATTTAGATTCATTTCTAAAATAGTAGTAGAATACAAATCTTTTACTTTCTAATGAGTCCATAAATACCACTCCCTTCCTCTATTTGATAGATTTTTAAATTAACTTATTTAATTTAATTGTAATAAAAATACATTAATTAAAAGATGTATCTAAAATTAAAAAAAAGTGTAAGTAAAAGGGGACAATGTGGAATGGATGAGTAGAGAGATTAGCCAATGTAACAGTAGCCAAACCAGAGAAAACCGCAATACTAACCGGACCACAGTCAGTGGAAATCATTGCGGTTGGAAAAAAAAAGTGTAGGGACCACCCCAACCCTCAATTATTCATGTGACGTGTTTCTCAACACACTCAATAACTCCTACCCGAGACAGTGGTTCAAAAACTTCATGATTCATGTGAGGTCTCGATCTCTCGGATGGAGACTTGTAAAGACCCCCTTATAAAATTAATGTTGATGCCAATGTGGCTGTGGAGCAACTTGTACACTTTTCAATCCCCACCCTCTCTGCTCCTTTGCCAAGTCACGAGCCAGCCCTTTTTCTCTTCTTCCCATCCAAAAGAAAAAGAAAAAGAAAAAGAAAATGGGAACCCCGAGCGAGGCATTGCTACTACACACTCCCCTCCTCAGTGGGCCCACTCAAGCGCACCGGAGGGAGCTCCTTTTGGCTCTCTGCGGTTTGCTTCTCCTTGTTTCGCTGGTGGCCTTCAGTGGCTACACTGCCTCCAATAACGCACGTGGAACTCGTGCGGATGTGTTTAGCAATGGAGAACCGGACCGCACCGAAAGGGTGCTGCGCCCCGTTTCGCGAGGCGTTTCGGCGGGGGTTTCGGACAAGTCCAACAGCAACGGCGGGGGGTTTTTATTGGGGGCAGAATCGGAATATTATCCTTGGAACAACAGCATGCTGTCGTGGCAGAGAACAGCGTTTCATTTTCAGCCTGAGAAGAACTGGATGAACGGTATTGCGTTTCGATGCTTAGCTTGTTTTTTTGTGTCGTTTTATTTTGCTTGATCTGCTCCCACGCCGACACCGTTGGAGTTAATTGTGCTGTGAATAATCTTGATTAAGGGCATAATAATCAAACTCATAAAAGCGAATATGACGAAATCAGATATATAGTCAGCGGGGAGTGATTGCTACTACTACACGTGAGAGGATGGATTTCGAATGAGAGGAAAAAAAGAGAAAAAGTTAGTCTTGTTTGCTTTCCGGTTATGTCATTATTTGCATAAATTTTTATTTTAATGACAAGTTGTCATTGTCGCCGTGGATTAAACCTTTTGATAGATTTTATCTATCGAAACAAATACATATATAAACCTTTTCAAAGTTTTAGTAGTTTTAATTTTGAGATTAAGAGGTGTTTGATATCGGTAACAACTAGGTTAATTAGGTACAAAATAAAACTAATTTTGTGAATATAAATAAAAGATAATTAGTTTTTTTTATTAAATTATGTTTGATTCACAACTAATTTAAAATTAAATTTAAAAAATATTATATAAACTATTAATATTTATCATGTTAAAATAATTAAATAAATTAATGGATATCAACCAAATAAATTCATATAAAATAGTATAAATTTTTAAAATTTAAATTATCAAATATAATGTTTTACTAGTGACTTAAAGTAGTTGACTAGTTTAACATTAAACTCTTGATTTTTTTTTAATAATACTAGCCATAAATCATAAATATAAATCATTTTACATTATATAATTTTGAATTTTGTGCATGAGTACAATACTAACATATTATCTTTGTACACGCACACAATGAAGTGAATGTTACCACTTTTATTTTGTGTTCTTTTAAGGATTTTTAGGACTTACAAAGTAGAATCTATTTTTATTGTGCGTCTAATAATAAAATAAGATTTAATCACTTTTGTTCATTGTGAGATTAAATTACTTGGTGTATATGAATTAATATCTAATTATAATTCTCTCTTATTATTTTCTGTTTTTCAACCCACAATTCTGTCACCTCAAACAGCAAGCATTTCTCACATATAAGCTATTTGGATTGAAAGTGATGCGTGAGTAGTTCCGTCGTTCCGTAGTAGGAAAAGGATCCTACAAATGAAGTAAACGGAAAATAATAAAACGTGATAGAGGCATCTATCTACCAATGCTTTTCAAGAAACAGGTGTTAGGCTCAAAAACAGTCTTGTCGAAATGATACTATTTAACTAAAAATAAAAATAAAAAAGTGTGGTCACTGTTTTCTTTTGATATATAAAAAGAGTTCTGCTACACGTACACCAAAAATCATACACCATACGTACACCTCGTACTTATATACATAAAGTTTGTGTTTTAATTCATGTAATGTTTGTGCACTTAATTAAGCATAGTTGAGAGTATCATTTATAAGTTTGTAATGTTTGTGCACTCGTGAGAATAAAGTTTGTGCATTATTAATGGTGTATGTATAGGTGTATGAAATTAAGTGTACATATAGTATTTTTGATATAAAAATTGTGGTCACTTCTGCACATATAAGATTGGTGATGTAATAATGCAATTTATTTTTACTTTTCATCTCAACCTAACGTTTTTTCCCTCTATTTTTGACGGGCGACTGTGGGCTTGCTCCGACGTGGAAACTTGGTTTGCTCTGCTTCAGATCCTAACGGTAGGAGTACTTTTAAAGCTTTTCTCATTGTTTAAAGAAATTGACATATTTCAGTTTAATTCGTTGCTAATTTTTCAATTAATTTGCCCACTTATGGGTTGATTTGACTACTAATCAGCAAAAGTAACAATTAATAGTAATAAAAATTGCTGTCTACCATGGACCTTACGTCATTCACACTCTCCAAACAGTTGAGATTCCGATTCTTGTGTTGATACTTTACACTGTTGGAGCACTGATTATATAATTAAATAAGTAAATTAATAACAGATACGTCATTACTTTAAAGTCCAAAGTATGCTTCATAGAGTTTTGCATAATTATTTAATATTCATTGGCTTGGTGTGTGCATCAATCTCTCCTACTACTCTGATAATTTAATATTCAAACCATGAAGTCTGTCTTCTAGCAATAGAATACCAGAAATTAAATCAGCACCAAAATACAAGTTTATCAAAAATCATAAGCTTGTTAGAATCACCAGAGAATTTAGAATAGCCCGCACCTTGTAATCGACAATAGTTGCTAAAATTTACCATGTATTTCTTCAGGTCCTATGTACTACAAGGGATGGTACCACTTCTTCTACCAATACAATCCAAACGGTGCCGTATGGGGTGACATAGTTTGGGGGCACGCGGTGTCAAGGGACATGATCCACTGGCTTCACCTCCCACTGGCAATGGTGGCAGACCAATGGTACGACATAAACGGCGTGTGGACTGGCTCGGCCACCATCTTACCTGATGGTCGAGTCGTCATGTTGTACACCGGTTCAACCAACGAGTCAGTGCAGGTTCAAAATCTTGCCTACCCTTCTGACCCTTCAGATCCTCTCCTTGTTGATTGGGTCAAGTACCCTGGGAACCCGGTTCTGTTCCCTCCACCAGGGATCGGTCCCAAGGACTTCCGTGATCCAACCACTGCCTGGCTCACCTCTCAAGGTATTAGAGATTAGTTACTTGCAGTTCTATTCAGTTTGTTTTTGTTACAAGTTTTCTAGTTAGTTAGTTCCACATCACGACTTTATTTATTTGTCACGCATGACGTAAATAGCCATGCTACTTAATTCATTCTTTTTTTTATAATCTTTATAATTAAATTCATTAAATTTTGTTATTATTTGATGTTCTACATAATCGTAATAAATTTTTCATTAGTCAAGTCATTGAAAGAGCCAACTTATAAGAGGTTTAAAGATTTGCGGACCATTTGAACTTACGATGCACCTCTCTGCAAATATTGTCTTGAAAGGTATTAATTTATCACATTAAATCATATAATTCATTAATATGTCATATTAAATCATGAAGTGATAATAAAATTTGATGAATTAAGTTGTAAAAATTATCAAAAATGGATAAATTAAGTAGCATAAGATATTTACTTCATGGAATATTTGAGAAACTACCAATTTATTATTCATCAGATGATATAGTTGATATATCACAATCTCTCTATATAAGCGGGAACTTGGCACACCAATTCAATTCAATTATTCATCCATTCGGAGAAATTATTGCATGGTCATAAAACATCATGTGAATTATGTTCTCTCCAATAATAGAATGACATTTCACCTTCAATTAATGATAGTGCTCACACTTTTATCTTAAAAATGTCACTATGATTGGGTGGAGCGCAATTCACCTTGGTGCGTATAAGTTGTCTTTAACATGGCATCAAAAGTGGCTCACGCGTCTCTCATTTCTGCTGTCTAGGCAAGTGGCGGATCACCATAGGGTCCAAGGTTAACAAAACCGGCATTGCCTTGGTCTATGACACTGAAGACTTCAAGAAGTATGAGCTCAAGGAAGGGGTGCTCCGCGCCGTGCAGGGCACCGGAATGTGGGAGTGTGTGGACTTCTATCCTGTGTCCAAGATGGCAGAGAATGGATTGGACACATCCATCAATGGGGCTGAGGTGAAGCATGTGGTGAAGGTGAGCCTGGATGATGATAGGCATGATTACTATTCAATTGGGAGTTATGATGAGAAGAATGTGAAGTTCCTACCAGATGATCTGAAGAATGATGTTGGTGTTGGACTGAGATATGACTATGGTATATTCTATGCATCCAAGACATTCTATGATCACAGTAAGGGAAGGAGGGTGTTGTGGGGTTGGATCGGAGAATCTGATAGCGAGTATGCTGATATAACCAAAGGTTGGGCGTCGGTTCAGGTAAATTTGTACAACAATTTTTACCTGTCTATTAGAAAATACTACACAGCCAGAATTTTGCTGTGAAGATATAAAATTATTTCTGATATTTAGATGGACGAGTGATCTTCACTCCTTTAACCTACTCAAATCTTGAAAATTTCTGGCAAATAATTCTGGCTAACGTATAAGCTAGTAGCTAGCAATAATGAGAGTGTTATGTTCTAATCGTGCAGAGTATTCCAAGAACAGTGAAGCTTGATAAGAAGACTGGCAGCAACTTACTTCAGTGGCCTGTCACGGAGGTGGAGAGTTTGAGATTGCGAGGCGACGAGTTCAAAAACTTGAAGGCCAAGCCAGGGTCAGTGGTGCCGCTAGACGTTGGAACAGCCACACAGGTAATTTGTTGTGTTCATGTTCTCAAAATGAATAAAAAATTACTCTTGAATTACATGAATGACATTGTTGTGTACTATTTGTCAATGCAACAGCTGGACATCGTTGCAGAGTTTGACGTGGACAAGGAAGCCCTGGAGAAAACAGAAGGGTCCAGTGCAGTGTACGAGTGCAGCACCGGCGGTGGAGCTGCGCATCGTGGCGCGGTGGGACCTTTTGGTCTTCTTGTTCTGGCAGATGATGGACTTTCTGAATACACTCCCGTGTACTTTTATGTCACTAAAGGAAGCAACGGAAATCTTAGGACGTGGTTCTGCTCCGATCAGACAAGGTATTGGATTATCTTTATCTTGCTTTTGCACTTGATGAGCAGTTGAAAAAACATAACTGAATTTTGTCGCATTTGTCTGTGAAGGTCTTCTATTGCAAATGATGTGAATAAGCAAATCTTTGGGAGCGTTGTTCCAGTTCTTGCAGGCGAGAAACTGTCCTTAAGGATACTGGTGAGCTTTGATTGAGCCTTTGTAATTTCTCTATGGTTTTCATTGGCTCAAAAAGAGCACATATTACTCATATCTTATGCACATTACCAAGACAAGACTCTGATGAGCTTAAATGTGTGGTTAATTGTTGCAATTTAGGTGGACCATTCTATAGTTGAAAGCTTCGCACAAGGTGGAAGGACGTGTGTGACGTCGCGGGTGTACCCAACAAGGGCAATCTATGGAGCTGCTAGGTTGTTCTTGTTCAACAATGCTACTGAGGGCACTGTCACAGCCTCACTCAAGGTTTGGCAGATGAACTCTGCATTTATACGCCCATACCACCCTGATCAGAAACAATAGTTTGAACTTTGAACAATATATGCCCCAAATTTATGGGTTCTTGCATAAACCCACATTCCCCTCATTGTAATTTCATCGGTGTCAGGAAAAGAAGATTGCAATTTGATCGCCTCAAATGCAACCATATTCGCAAGAATCCCATTCATTATAGAAATATGACGTTAATATTCTCGAATTCTCTAGTAAAAGTCTTTAATGTTCCTAGATATGTCTTGAATGTGAACTTTAATATTTGTTAGCATGGAGACTTGCACAATATGGAATAATCAACTACTCTAACAGTAACTAATTGTTAACCAACCATCCTAACTAATCATGGCATGGTTGATGGTAAGTGAGAGCTGGCGGAGTAGGGCCTTGAACTGAGTTGGACTGGGCTGGCCTTATGCAAATGGACCTGAAGCACGTGAAAATAAAAGGGTGTACATCTCTGGGTAACTGCATTAAATGCAAATTATTTTATAATCTACCATTTGCTCTTTCTTGAAGAAACAAACAAACAAATATCAGGTTTTTAATAAAGAGGTTGGGTTGCCTATCCTTGGATGTTGACGCTTGTCAGACTGTAATAGTATTATCATCCCCAACTTCCTACTTTACACTCTGTCCTTCCATATCAACAGCACTTTTAATAGCATTTCAATTATAAGAAATTACAAATGGTAAGAGCGTGGAGGTGGCTTTCTATTCATATTATTCCTCGTTTAGTTTTCTTTTAAATGAAGTAGTCATCGTTTATTTTAAAACTTGACAGTGTGACTCTTGGATTTGTTACAATCTTTTTAAATTGACTCACGACCTAACCATTTTTCCTTTTATTACTTTACTTGGGGGATGTGGAAAAAGAACAGAAGCAAACTAAATTCTAAAACAAAGTCATGCTTTTGAATTAGAAGTGTTAATGCTGATAAGTTTTTATGGTAAAACATTATTAGAAATCTAGAGATCGGTTTTAGCCACTTTGTTTTTGTCGCGTGTTACTTACGGAGAGCATAGATTTGGTTTGTAATCTGATAGGATTTCTTGTAGTCTTTCCTCGCCAGTTTTTGGCGGGTGAATGGAGAAATGACCCGGATCCGAATCCACAATCCTCTGAATTTATTTTTTTGTTGTTACATAATGTTAGGTAAAATAGCATCCACCATCACCATCCCATTAGTATCATGAAATTTTTATAATCTTTTTAAGCATTTTCAATAATACTTACATATCATTTATTAAAGTAGTCTTTATATATATATATATATATATATATATATATAAAATGAGAATCAAATTTATGTTTTATTGAGATACGAAATCATTTTTTATTAACGGTACAACTACAACATTAATGAATCCAGTCAATATAATTTTGTTTCCTTACCTTTCACATCATGAAGGACAATTATATTTTCATATATAGTAAACCATGTTGGCTATGACTCATGTCTACACACATTACTTGCTAGTCTTGGAAAAGGATCAGTCAAAATTATGCCCACACCACACCACATGCCATCTCCCAGTACAAACTCATGTTGCCCAGGAAAGATGCCATTATTTAGTCACTTTTACTTCGTAAACAAGTTTTAATCACCCCCACTAGCCTGTGCATATAATGACGCATTCAATGCAAGTTTGCAGCTGGTCTTAATTAAAACGGGTACAATATTTATCGTCGGGCTTAACCATATAAACCACCGACTGTATATCCATTCGCTGTGTCCAATTCCTTGGATTCTTCAATCTCCCTGCTTTCTTGTTCTCGTAAGTATGCTTAAAGCTTTTGTTAATATATCTGATTTAATACAGCTCCCTTCAAATTTTTTTTTTAATATTAGTCTCTTTTAAAAAAATTAAATTATTTTATATTATTAATCTATTTAACATTTCAATGTAGAATTAATAGTTATGTACCAATTTTACCCTTGATGAACAGAGATTTAGTGAGGAGAGACTTAGTGCGAAAATGAGTAATTAATAGATAAAATAAAATATAAAAAAGATAGTTTAATAAATTAACCTTAGTTTTTAATAAAACTATAGTCATTTAATGATTTCCTTAATTCTTGTGCATTAGTTTGACATGACTAATATTGAGGAATGAAGGAAATAAAAAAAAATGTATTTAATTTCCTTAATTTTTAAAAAATAATGAATAGTTATTTCGTTTAGTATGAAAAAAAAAATTCTATCAAAGATTTTGGAAGAGGATTTCTTGTATACATGTTTGTTTGGGACAAGTGATCGAAAATTTGAAGTTTTTAAGCTACTTTGTGGTTTCGTTTTTTATTTTTAAAATTTTCTTCAAAAATAATAAAAATAGAAAATAGAAACAGAAAATAAAATTTCATAATTTTCATTATTTAATTTACAAAATTCTGGATTCTAAAAATGAAAATATTAAAACGAAAGGGAAAATAAGGTTGCGTTTGGGACATAGACATAAAAAATAAGAGGATAAGTTAATTTTGTATTCGTGATAGTGTATAACACAATATCTATATCTTATTTGGTTTAATAGAGACAAGACAAAAAATACAATTTAAAAAACTTAAAATATACTTATTGCATTAATTTAATAAAAAAAATATATAAAAAAATATATTATCCTAATATGAAATGTTATATCCCCGTGTCGCCAAATGACTTAATAATTTAATTAAAAAAAATATTATCCTAATATAAAAAATTGCGTTCCATATTCCAATAAAATAGATGTAAAAAAATACAAAATTTTTTATATTCATCTCAATAAATAAATAAAATTTTTATCTCATATTTTAACTTTCAACGTGTGAGGAATGTTCATTCTCGGATGACTCACCCATCGCATATGGTACAAGGAAAAGGATAAGAGCGTGTCAGGAAAATCATGGTGTTGGTTGCATACGAGGGCCCAACATACAGAAAGGCAGTAAGCATGTAATGGTTTTCTTTTTCATTCTAGTTCACAATTAATCTATTTTCCTTTCCAAACCTCTTTACACACGAAAAATGATTTCCAATTTTCATTGCTGACACATATTTTCACATCCAATAAAATAAAAAATTGGCTCGCATCTACCACTACTGGAAACCTCTGAGAGTTTTTATATCATATGTTTATGCTTTACAGCTAAACCGTTTTTTCTGGTTCTAGTTAAGTATACTAACTAACATCATTATTTTGTGTCAAAATCAAAATTTGTCCTTTTCTGGTGCAAGTAAAATTGAAAAATGTGTTACCGTGTTAGAGGAGCTGAGGGTGCGATTGGACGCTTAGCTTTACTTGGCTGGTAACTCACGTGGTTAACGCATCATGATCAGGGACCGTTGAGATAAGTCAAAACCTCAAAAAGGCCATGATCAGACGGTAATCACGCAGTATAGGTGGGGCCCAGTTGCAGAGAATGGCTCACGGCTGGCAAGCATGTGGCGCTTTTTCGCAGGAGGGATCCGACCGTTACAACGCAATTTACGCCGTTGCCATTAGCCAATCAATGAAATGGAGAGAAGGGCCCACCCATCCAACACCTAATTTTTAATAAATACCACTGAATCGGTTAAATTAATAATAGCCCAATGCCTATGCTTTGTTTCCTTTATTTTTAGAGGATGCTTGCTAGCGGGTATGAAACTAAGCATTGCCGGCAACGGTTACACCCTCAAACCATTCAAGAGAATCATAACTGTATATGGAGAATTCTGCTTTAGATTTATACCTAAAAGTGTGGAATAATATAAATCAAATCAAAATATAATTAGTCATTTTCTTCAGATGTTTTATTATGGCTTGGAAAGACATTAATCTAGGATCTGGATGGTAAATTATAATGGAGCTTCATTGTCGAATAGGATTATTTGAAGTTGAAAAAACAAATCTAACTGCATCGATTTAAGTTATGTTATGGATGTAAGGGTTCACATGCATGTCGTAATTAATCACTTTTTGATAAACTTGCCAGTTGTAATTATTATAAACTACGTTTCGTATTAAAAATTACCAGTTTTTGTGTGGTTATGATTGGATAACTTGTCTAAAATTGTACACGGTCCAAATCAGCTTTATACATGTATGCATACAGTACATCTTACTAGTAAAATAAAAAAAAGTACATATATCAATGAATTAAAAAGAATTTAAATACTAACAGAATCTTGAATCTTTTTTGGGTACACAGAATATTGAATCTGTAATTAACTTATAATTATACTTCTTAAAAATATAAAACTAATTATCTGTTTGGTTATATATATAGTATTTAGATTGTAGATGTTGATACTCTCGAAGATTTGGATGGTGAGAAGAATGTCTTAGAATAAAAAAATTAAGAGGCGTAATCACCTGGATCAACAAAATGAATTGTATATGTTGTTCGATTAAATAATTTAAGAGCGGACACGCGCTCACTTACTCAGTTTAGAGTATTTATTTTAGTCCCTGAATTATGTATCAAATTTCAGACTTTAACACATTTGATTTTTAGATAAAAATATTTAGAATTGATTTGGATAATTATTAGAAATAAAAAATAAATTTTTACTTCTTTTAATTCTATAATTAATTATGATTGTTTAGATTGAAAATTTAACACCAAACACGTTATTTATTTTAATTTATGGGAGAGATAGAATTACAGATACAATTTTTTTTATATATTTTATTAAAATAAGTATGAGAAAGACAAAAGAAAATTTGTTTTAAGGACAAGAATTGAAACATAAAATAACAAAATTTTTCAATTTTTTTCCATTAATATATTTATATTTTTATTTATCTATCTTGTCTTTGTATTAAACGTAATTAAAAAATAAAGGAAAGGTATGAACTGGCTACTGGCTGTCACCCCTTGAGGCCTTTCATTCATTCACCCCTTCATCCGCTCATCATCATCATCCCCTGCACTGTTTCTGTATTACTCTACTAACTAGAAAAGAATTGAAACTGCTTTCACACACCGCATCCCAAAAGAGCTTCACTCTCTCTCTCTCTCCGACACACCGCATTTTCTGCATCTCCCCTTTCTCTCTTACCAATACACATTACTACCACCACACCAAAACCAGCTTGTTTCTTTTTCTTTTTCTCATACAAAATTGATAATGTAAATTCAGAGAAAACTAAAAAAAGGGAAGGTTCTACTCAAAACTTGGCTCAAAAACCTTTTGATTTGAGGCAGGCACCAATGGCTTTGTCTAGAGCTCTATTGCTCTTCTTACTCATCAACGTTTCCTTGCTTCTCACCTTCACTTCTGCTGCGGATCCATTCGTTTCCTACAACTTTGAGGTCTCTTACATCACTGCTTCTCCCCTTGGAATTCCTCAGCAGGTTCCCACCTTTTTCTTCTTTCCCTACTACTCTCTGCTTCTTTTTTCATGTTTTTGGATGTGGGTGTGGCCACTTTCCCAGCACGCTCACTTTGAATTCCATAAAGTTTCAAGCTTTACCTGCAGATCTGCAACACGGGACACTCATAAATAGTAATGTCATGCTTTGAACTTGAAGGGTTATGTGATTTTTGTGTGAATGCTATAACGAGTTGTTGACTTACTTAGTGTTAGGTAGAAACTAGAAAGAGCTACACGGTTCTTCATTTTTTTTCTTCTTTTGCCCCTTCTCTCATCATTATTTGCATTGTTTTGTTGCAGGTCATTGCCATCAACGACAAGTTCCCAGGTCCTGTTATCAACGTGACCACAAACAACAACGTTGCTGTCAATGTTAGGAACAAACTAGATGAGACCCTCCTCATTCATTGGTAAGGAAACCTTTTTTCTTTTCTTTTCTTTTCTTCTAGAGTAGTTACAAAAGCTGAAAACTTGGATTTGTTTGCTCATAGAATCCGTGAGCTGAATTAATGGTTTGTTTTTGTGAGACAGGTCTGGGATTCAGCAGAGGAGGAGTTCATGGCAGGATGGTGTTCTTGGCACAAATTGCCCCATTCCTCCTAAGTGGAACTGGACTTACCAGTTTCAGGTGAAGGATCAGATTGGAAGCTTCTTCTACTTCCCTTCCCTTCATTTGCAGAGAGCTGCTGGTGGATTTGGGGGCTTCATAATCAACAACCGCGCAATCATTCCCGTTCCCTTCGATACCCCTCATGGGGACATTGTCATCATGATTGGAGATTGGTACACGCGCAATCATTCGGTTAGTTTTGTTGGTTCAATTTAGTGGGAAAAGGGTGGTCCTGTTAATGCTTTTATGTGCAAAGATAATGAATGAAGGGTTACTGGCTTTTCCTTGGAATGCAGGATTTGAGGAAGACACTTGATGCAGGAAAAGATCTTGGCATGCCGGATGGTGTTCTCATCAATGGGAAAGGTCCTTACAGATATAACGATACGCTTGTCCCTGATGGCATTGATTTTGAGCAGATTGATGTCCATCCTGGTGAGTTATGGGAAGAAATTTTATATGAATTCTTTTCATTTATGGTCTTGTTAGGCCTGATGCCAATGCATGGCATATAAGACCAAGTGTGTATTTGGAGGTTCAAAATCAATTTTGTGATTAAATTTTTTTTTTCCCCATCTTGTTTGGCTTTCCAAAATCAATTCTACCAAAAGCAACACTGAATTATTTATGGGGTTACTTGAAAATTACTTTTCAAATAAACACACCGAATATAAATCACTTTACCTCAAATTTAATTATGATAAAATCAATTCTAGCAATCTTAATTTTATTAAGAAACTTGAGTGCCTCCTTGTTTATTTATCTAATGCTGGGCCTATTTCGTCATGAGAACGTAGAATAAAGGCTAATAATAATCTATGCCGATTCTTGTACTTTTGGAGTTAATAGAAACTTGGAGCATGGCAATGTCCGTAGAATTGTGATAAAAACAATGGACAGAGAGATACAGAAACAAGCAAATTCTTCATGTAGACCTTCATGATAATGATGTACCTTCTCTACATGTTTTGAATGACACACTGATAATGCCTTTAACAGGGAAAACTTACCGGCTTCGTGTACATAATGTTGGAGTATCAACAAGTCTGAATTTCAGGATCCAGAATCACAATTTGCTTCTAGCAGAGACTGAGGGATCCTATACAGTGCAACAGAACTACACTAGCTTAGATATTCATGTTGGACAGTCTTATTCTTTTCTGGTAACCATGGACCAGAACGCAAGTACAGATTACTACATTGTTGCGAGTGCCAGGTTTGTGAATGAATCGCGCTGGCAAAGAGTTACTGGAGTTGGTATCTTGCACTATACAAATTCCAAGGGGAAGGCAAAGGGTCCCCTCCCACCTGCTCCAGATGACCAATATGACAAGACTTACTCAATGAACCAAGCAAGATCCATCAGGTTTTTAAATGCTACAATTTTATACCATTCTTGTTTCATTATTCTATTGAGAGTACTACTAGGTGAACAATCTAAATATTGCCAATTATGCCTGAATGCATAAATTTTTTTAAATACAAAATCAAATTAAATTAGATCTGCAACACATTAAATAACGAAAAGTAATTGTCGCACTCTCTCAATCTCCTCACTCACATTCTAAGCACGTGGACTTACTCTATATCATGTACAAACATTTTAAAATGCATGCACAAACTTTTGAATTGACATGCACAAACCTTTCAACAAAAAAAACAAAAAAATGACAAAAACGTAACCGAAAATGATGACAGAAGAAATTTTTTGCAATCATATGCACAAACTTTTAAACAAAAATATACAAATTTTTTTATACACATGCACAAACTTTTGTGTTCACATATATAAACTTTTGAACAAGAATATACAAACTTTTCTATACACATGCACAAACTTTTGATCAACCAAACATGCACAAACTTTTGAACAAGCATGCACAAACTTTCTTACACGCACAAATATTTGAAAAATAAAAAACAACGAATATGATGGAAACAAAAATGAAAACTCTTGGATTCATAAAGAAAGATGGAAACGAAAAAAAATGATGGAAGGTTGGGAAAGAAGAGAGGAAAAATAAAGAATAAGAAAAAAGGAGAAAAAACACATTCTAAAGAGTGAGTTGTATAAAAGTTAACAAATTTTGGGTTATACACACCATTTCTCTTAGAATATGGTTGATTGTCTTTCATCTACTCATTCATCATGCTTAAGTTTTGAGGAACAGTGTCAAAATACTCTTTTTGTTTCAATTTAACCTTCCACTTTTAGACAAACACAAAAATTAAGATTAATAAAAGGAAAATTTGTATTGAAAAGATAAAAAATTTGACATTTCAATGCATTGAATACAACAAACATTTCAAAACTTTCTATTATTGAATCCTACTTTTTCTAAATAAATAAATGTTCTTGGTAATAGTACAAAATTCTTTGAATGAACAAAATTACCTCCACTAATGCATTTAATAGTATAATATTCTCTTTGATAGAATTGGGTATGATCATTAATACTAGGAGGGATCATTGAGAAAAGAAATTAATATTGCATAGAAATGTGATTTATACAAATATTATGAAACCTTAAATTGTCAAAAAAAAAAAAGTAGATAGTTAATTTGAAATGGACTTAATATTTTTCCGTTCCATTTTAACTGTCCATTTTCTATCTTTTAGGGTTTTAAAATATCTGTTCATTAATAATATCTAAGTGTCATTACTTTTTTTTTTCATACATACCCTTGTAGTGAAACATTTATTAGTATAGTGGATGTAAATGGAAGTAATAATTATATTGGAAATAGAAATTTGTTTTTTTATATAAAGATAATTTTGTCAATTCATTCTATTTATAGGTTTTTTTTTTTTACCTTAGTGTGTGTTGGGTTTGGTTTTCGACAATTAGACCGGATAGGAGGGAGTAATAGATATTTTTATTATGAGTTTTCTGTTTTGTTTTGGGAAGTTAAATAATACATTGCTAATCATGTTGTAAAGCTAAACCCAAAAATACTTGTGGCCTTGAGCTAGCTATAAGCTGTGTTATAAGTCTCAACTGCATGGATATATTAAATGCGTTGCAATTAGCAAATATGAAGCTCTTAAAAATTATTTATTAGTGATAATTCCAGTAGATTATAAAATTTGGAAAGTTTGAGTTTTGGTTAAAGGTGATAACTGAGTGAGTGTTGCAGATGGAATGTATCAGCAAGTGGTGCTCGTCCTAACCCGCAAGGGTCATTCAGATACGGTTCCATCAATGTGACAGATATTTATGTATTGAAAAACAAGCCGCGAGAGAGTATCAACGGGAAGCAGCGAGCAACACTGAGTGGCATCTCCTTTGCCAACCCCTCCACTCCAATCAGGCTTGCTGACCAGTACAAATTGAAGGGTGTTTACAAGCTCGATTTCCCCACAAAGCCTCTAACGGGAGCACCCAAGGTCGAGACATCGGTGATTAATGGAACTTACAGAGGATTTATGGAAATCATACTGCAGAACAATGACACCAAGATGCATACCTATCACTTGAGCGGATATGCATTTTTTGTTGTGGGGTAAGTGACCGAATTCCCTTCTCCCTCCTCTTTTGTGTGTCTGTTTCCATGTTTCACAACTTGATTCTTTCTTTTTCCCCTGCAGGATGGACTATGGTGACTGGTCTGAGAATAGCAGGGGCACATATAACAAATGGGACGGAATAGCTCGCACTACAACACAGGTATGCTTTTAATGTTTGATTTCATGCTTCTACTAGTTACTTGGTCAACGAAACACTAGAGTTGACCTCATAATAAGTACTTTTAGGTTCATCTGTTTGTTTGTTTGTGGACTTAAAAGAGTGAAAAATATAGATAGACATGTTATATGATACGTTTGAGTGTTTCCCTGGCCTCTATATAATAGGTCTATCCCGGAGCATGGACAGCAATTTTGGTCTCCCTTGACAATGTTGGAGTATGGAATCTCAGAACAGAAAACCTTGATTCCTGGTACCTTGGTCAAGAAACATATGTCAGGGTTGTGAATCCAGAGGCTACTAACAAGACTGAGCTTCCTATGCCAGACAACGCCCTTTTCTGTGGTGCCCTTAGCAAATTGCAGAAGTACGTTCCGTAATTCCCTTCTCTTGCAGCAGGATAGCACTGTGTTTGCCAAATAATAACAGTAATTAATAAAGCTAGGATGGCGGCATCATGATTGTTTTCCTTTGCTAAGTGTTGGTGGCATCCAAATTTTGATGTCAATTTTTCTCTTTATTTTTCTTTCAGGCCTCAAGATATTTCTTCTGCTGCTCCGTCAATCAATGGGAACAGACTGAAGCTGTTCTTCACTTGGCTGATGTTTGTGTGCGCCTCGATCCTTGTTTTCTTCTAGTAAAAAAGGCACATTCTGGGGCATCCTCTCTCCCAGTTGCTTGGCTTGTTAGTTAGTGAGGTTTGTGGTCGTTGAGTTCTTAGTCTTTTTTGTGTAAGTCTTTGTTTGTATTATTAAATCTTTGCAGTGATTTTGACTCGTATTCTTTTCCTTTCTTTCTTTCTTTTTACCTTTTTTTGTCTATTCTTAGCTTATTAATGTTTGTGGTTCCAGGTGTAATATTCATTGGGACTGGTAATTCTTTTAATGCCTATAAATTGATGTAGTAATTTATGACCAGTAATCCAAAACTCCAACACATGATGATGCAACATGGCCACAGCGTGGTTTCCACTGTGATCAACTTCCTCCTTCCTTTTCACCTCTTTATTTGTGTAACAACAAGCTTAAGATTTTTCAATAATGCCTATGATGATGTTCAAGATGCTACTCTAGCTTCCATTAAGAAGATGTATATGTAACCGGGTCTTATCCGGCTTTTTGAATTTTGGATACTCTAAAATAACTTGTTGTAAAGTGAGGAAGCGATCATTATATTTGTCCTTAGATCATTGGGAACAATAAACAAGTATTAATCAAATGACTCGGTTTTTGGCTTCGAGGTGGACCTACTACAACTCGTTTTCCTGTCCTCACGTTGTCCTTGAGAGATTGTCCATAGGTTTTATATTCCAATTTTAGCCAATATTGGTTGGGTGTTTCATCGGTAGGGTTGTATATGTATTGTTGGGTTTATATTCGACTCAATTTTGGTTACGCTGTTTTCATTGTTTGTTTGACACATTTTTAGCTAGTTCATACGGTCTACACAACTAAATAATTGGGTCAAGATCAGCTGACTCAATTTATAAATAAAATTGTAAATTTAAATGTTGTATATGTGAAAATTTGAACAGTATTTGAAAACATATATTTGATTTACTATATATATAATTATAAATTATATTGATGGAATTATATCAATATAAGGCATTAACTCAAATTTTTATAGTTCGCCTTTGATTTAAAAAAACCTAACAAAATATTTTGTAGTTTTAAATGGCTTGTCCTTAACTTCGGCTTAAGTAAGTTTGGATGGTGTTGGGGATTTCAGTTAAGCTGAATTGGGTTTGAGCGCCTTATGTTGGGAATTTTTAGTGATAAAAGAAGGATCTCCTTGACTTAAAGTTTCGATAATAATTTATCAAAATAATAATGAATTAGAAATTTTGTTCTTATGATTGAAAAATTGGATAATGCTTATAGTCCATGAAAATGTAAACTCGAGTCACTTAAATATTTGAAATTAGAAATTTATTTTTTTAATTCTTGAAATTGTAAGTTATAAATCAAATTAATCCATTAGTATTATTATTGTATTGTCGTGTTTTCATTTATTTGTCATATTAAATGAAATTGTAATAAAACTGAGACTGCCAATGAGTTGACAAAATTGCAAATGAGGTTGTGCGAATAGTTACGGTAGCAAATGAAGCTGCAATAATAAGTGAAAAATGTAGCTTTAGGTGCCTTCACTATCATATTTTAAACCTTTTGTGATGTCAAACAACCTCATCTACTATCACATTCTCATTTAATGTTAAAAAAATCAGCAAAAACATGACAATCTAGTAATAATAATAAATTAATGAACTAATTTGATTTACAACTTATAATTTTAAATATTAAAAAATTGAATTTTAAATTTCAATGACAAAAGCAATTTAAATTTAAATTTTCAAAAATTAAAATAAGCATCATCTTTTAAAAATAGAAGGGCACAGAAAAAAATAATTTGAAAACTAGCAGAAATCCCGCGTGCTAAATAACTTAAAGAAAAGTCACACAACATGTGCGGATCTTGTCGGTAGGATAGTAGTTACATTTGCATACTTGCAACTATTTCAATTCATATTTGTGTAATGCTGTTTGAATACTAAATTTGCATATCATATATGGACAACATATATAAATATAATAACATATAAGTGTTATTATTGTAGAGTACAATAATTATGCGGAGTTCAATAACACTCACATATTATTATATTTATATATGTTATTTATGTATTTTGTACAAATTTATTATTCAAGTAACATTTTTCCCTTTGTATTTAGGTTAACGAAACAAGGAAACTGAATATGCAGGGGTTTACACATAAATTTTTTTTTTCAAAAATTGCTAATACTAATTCATATGTTAGAGGTGAAATTTACAAATGTATGGTTTTTGTCCTCAAATCGACACACGTGACGTCGATTTCAGGTATTTCAAAAAGAAAACTTGAAATTAGCACACTTAGAACTGATTTCAGGTTTCCAAAAAAAAAATCCTAAAATCAGTACATGTGGCGCTGGTTTCAAGTCTTAAAAAAAACCTGAAATCAACACACGTGACAATGATTTCAGAAAATCATACAATTGTAAATTTTACAATGAAATCATATATTAGTTTTTTCATATTTTTGGTCCATTTTTATTAAAAAAAAATCCGAATATGCAAGCATATTTAATTAAAAAGTCATTGCTTTTAAGGCCAACAAAAATACGTTTATTTTAATTCAACTGAAGGTATCTTTATAGGCTGAGCCTATTTGAACTACCCAGAGAACTTGAGTCGTGACAGAAGCATAAAGAACATTCAATACAATAAAAAGATATCTTGTAGCAGTTCAGAACTCTGTTTTGTGGCGGTTTGAACAGCCGATAAAAACATTTTGCAGCAATTGGCTTTTTTGCTGCAATCTTGTGAGTTGGGAAACCCTTTTGTGACGGTTTCCAGCAACCGCGGGAATAACCACCGTGATATATTTTGCAGCGGTTCAAAACCACTATTATATTTAAATTATATTTTTTTATAAAGTATTTGCGAATTGTTAATTTTTAAATATCTTATTTGCAGTAGTTTTTAATTGTCATGTTTAACTTTTAATTTTTAAATAAAAATCTTTGCAGTATTGTGTGTTGAGGTTTGATCCCAAAATACTTGAACTAGGACCCGTAAAGGAAAGTCATCTCATTAGAATAGGGTTCCTTACTCAAGAAAGTTACTACAATGATCTTCCCAAACATGAGGGACAATACCAGCCAGTCGTGCAGTGCAGAGCAAATTCCTGTTGGCCCACTCTGATCGGTGCTCCTGCAAGAATCTAAGAAGAATTGCTGGAGGGACATTCTAAATCAACACAAAGATTGCATTAGACAACTAAAAATATGAGCAATGATCCACATTGATGATTGATGAGCATTAAGCTGCATATATACCTATAACATCATGGATGCTTTGGCACATAGCACAGAAATAACAAGAACGAAAATATCAAAGAAAATTAGATCTTTCACCTATTCCAGGTCTCGCTCTCAATCTCAATCCATGATGACCTGCAATAGTTACCAGTGAAAGCAAAGGTTAGTTATAGATTTACAGCATTCTTGAGGCAAATTCGCTACAATTTTATGCCAATTCAGTGAAGATATTCTACATGAAGCCAACAGACATAAACATTTATATTATGTACTCTCAACCAAGGCTTCAGAAAGAAAGTAAGCACTAATGGTTATGGTTAGCACCTTCTGAAACGGCATATTAATTAGAATAGAAATTGCAGTCCAGTTCAAGAGAAAGGTCATGCTTAAATTTTGCACAGTTATGATTAAAATTTATGTAAATTGTAGTATTTTAAATTTAACCAAAATTTTGTTGATGCCTGTAAATTGAATATGGATGAATCCCAAAGATATCAAGAATCCGGTACACTTTGCCCTTTTGATTGTGTCCATTACGATGGTGAGGATCAACATGGAAAATACAAGGAAACCTTAGCCTCCATTAAGTGGCATGCTTGGATTCTAAGTAAACACACATGTTCCATATAAACAAGTGGCATATGAGCTTACTTACAGCTTCAAGCCAGTGCCTTAGAGCTAATTTGTGTTTTATCATCTCTGGACAAACCTCTTCCCACCTTCCAACAGAAAAAATTGACAAAAAAGAAAGTATTTTGTCAGAGGATTGGAAGAGAGAACCATGACTGCGTTGGCGACGAGAGGAGAAGAGAAGTTTCTCGCGTCGCCGGGGAGACTCGCGGACCTGCACATTGACTCCCCTGTCCTTATCATTCTTGTGACCGCTCTGATTGGAGTTCGCAGATCGCAGATGTGGCGCCGCCGGCAACTTGTCTCTGCCAGAGCGCCAAGTGTGCGACATCACCAGCGAGCTTCATCAGGAAGCCTCACAAACAAGTTTTCAAAAAGGAAAAAAAAATAATGAATAGTGTCCTTTATATTTACCAAAGCCCTAATAAAGACTTTTCTACCTGCATTTAGCAGCATACACACACAAGTCATTGGGATCCAACTATTCTTCAAAAGCACTCCATAACACCAAGTCATATATCATTCCAATACTAACACACACTACAAGAAAATTGATATTTAGCGTTTTAGCAGCGATTTCTTTTTGCAGTGATTTTAAGTGAATTTATCAGCGGTTCTATTTTTTCCAAATTTTTTTTAAACGTATCATGAATGCATAATCCTCGTTGTTAACTTTATATCCTCTGTTCATTTCCATAAACTTAATATTCAAAAGCATCCCAATAACATAAAAGAAAGTAATATATTAATGGGAATACATCAGTGCAATTCTCCAAAACTTGAAACTATTTAAATTTCTTAGTCAGGGCATTAATGTGATTGTAGTAATAATAAAATTATAATCCTATCACACACGTTCAGTAAAAAAAAAAATGTGTACTCATGAAATTCTATTTACTCATGAATCTCACTAGTAGGGGGTGTACGCCGACCGATTCGAGTCATTTTTTAGATAAACTTACTCATCTAACGAACCCTACAATAAGTCGAACAAGTCAAGTCGTATAATTTTAAATGGGGTACCCATCTCCAGTTGACTCATTGGATTGTCGACTGAGTCACTGATTAATCGGTATTTTTTTTAAAAGATTTTTTGTCTATTATTTTTGTCATGTAAGAGAGCGTCCGCAAACTGTGGTGATTGTGGTGATGGGTGGTAGCGTGGTGGATTGTGGTGGCGCTATGTGAGAGAGCATCGAGTGAGTGAGGGTGAGAGAACGCCAATCGAGTAAGGGAGAGAGAGAAAGAGAGAGTTGGCAGACTGTGGTGGTGCTGCGGAATGGGTGGTAGGGAAGGAGAGAGATGTTGTGAAACTGTGAGATTTGAGAATGAGATGAGACAATGTGAGAGGTGGGGTTGTCATATGGGTGGGGTGAGTATTCTTTAGGGTTTTCTAATTTTTAAAAATTTAATATATATATATATATATATATATATATCCTATGTCGTTTTCTCGATCAAATTAGTTTTGTAATACTTCAAATCGATAACTGACCCTACAAGAACTCTGAGTTCGTCGATTTTGACTTGTCGATTTGACGATCCGACTAGACTGACCCAAAACAATTTTGAGTTGAGTCGATTCGAGTCAACGGGTTGAACGAGTTACTTGACTTATTGTACACCCCCACTCACTAGGTATCACCAAATGAACAGTGTAATCATTACTTCCAATGAGTGAGAACTAGTAGCAAACTGTATGATATCTTAGAGCATGTGATCTTTCCTTGACACGTTCCTAAAAGAGAAAAGAGAGAACCGAGTCATTAAGAGAAATAGAGAAAGCAGTAAAAGATTGATGTTATTGACATGTGATCTTATTGAAGTTTTAAGATTGATGTTCATGAGTTAATTGATGTGAATTTGTTAGGACCAAAAATGATATTTACATTAAGAATGAAGAAATTTAAAAAAAAATGAATTATATATATATATTGGTATATCATTTCTCAATTATTGCTATCTTGAGTCCTTGGTTTTCATCATCTTTGTAACTAAAATTAGTATGGAGCAAACTCTCACCGAAGGATCGTATCACTGTTTCCGAATATATGAAGTTGCTTATAGGTTACACCTACAGCAGAAGAATGCTAGCGTCTATAGCTGACTGAATATGTTGGAATTTTTAAGAGAAAAATAACGAGATTGTGCGGTCTCTTCTTTTCATATATAATAATAATGCACACATGCTTTCGCCTAAAAAAGTGCTGAATGCATGCGCAAAGTGTGTTGAGCGTGTTATAACATATGTTTGGAGCTAAGGAACGCAATTTATGCTTTCTGTTCTGAGGATATATAAATGCTCCGTGCTTTTGTGGGGGTGCGATTAATGGATGAGAAAAGCCTGGTACAGGAGCACCCAATACTATGCTAGCAGTGATCGTTTGTGGAATGTGGGGCTATGCTTTGTGTGTGTGCGCCTTTTCTTGATTACAATCACAATTGTGATATTTTAAAGTTCTTTTGCGGGGTATATATAGCAGTTGCCTCTTGCTTCTGTTACGTAGCATCCAATGCAATAAGGGATGCGGGGCGGAGCCCAAAACCTGGTAGATCTGTATTGATAGATTAAGTGGAAAATTATATAAGTAGGTCAAAAATCACATCTTGACCCATATATTCATCCAAAGACGGATTCACATTACATGTTGTGAGGCACTTGCCCCACTAGCATTTACAAATTTTCTACCAAAATATGAATATCCCCCCATTGAATGATCAATCTTACCCCACTAATTTACCATACCCTTATATTAAAATAAAAACTTATTAAAAAGGATAAATTTATTTATCTTCATTTTCTTATACATTCATTATACTGTATAAATATGATGCTTCAATAATTTATAATTTCTAATGAATGATACATTTGACAAAGCGGAGTTGACTCGATTAGTTCAAAAAATATCTTCTTTCTTTTATGTGTAAAGATATTTATATGTGTGAAATTCTAGCCCTCTTCACCAAAATTTTTTGGATTCGTCATTGTACTCTCCACTTTGGTATCTAGCTTCCCTTTCAACGAAGCTCATCTAAGAATGATGTCAAGCATGTTTACAATGGGACGTCTAACATGTAATCTTCATGGTTACATACCACTTGATTGGAAGAACGAGCCCTAAATTCATGAGATCTACGTCGATTGGTTAGGTGAGAAACCACACAAGCATGTTAGACGTCACATCCCAAAATCTTGAGACAATGGGTCTATGGTTCATTTCACTTATATACTCTTCACTTAATCCATCATTAACTAACATGAAACTTTTTTTTTTCTACATTCACACTTAAAACTCAACATGATGAGAAATTAGTCTTTTGAGATACAATCAAATGTCTGAATGGATACTCATTCAAGTGGAATTTATTTTATATACATGAATCTTTAGATTCAATGCATGATTATATCTTGATTAAGGGACTCATATCCTTTTCACGTGAACCAACAACTTCTTTTGGTAACATGTCTACCAACAGCCTAAGGGGACATGTGGTTCACAGAATCTTTTTTATTCTCGAGAATACTATTTCCGAGAATGTTATTCCTAGAAAAAGTTTTCTCAGGAATATGTTTAGAAAGTGTTTTGGACCACTGATGTGGCGAACTTAACGGTCACATCAGCGCTGTTCAACCCCAACTGAAGGTAGGGACTAAAAATAAACAAAAAAAATTTATATGAACTAAATCTTAATTAAAAAAAATTTTAGAGACCAACCACAAACATTTTGATATTACAGGGATTAAAAACTTATTTAACCCTAATTTCTATGTATGCATTCCCTCCACCTCCTCTTCTTCCCTTCTTTAAATTTGAGACACATTGTTTTATCCAACGGTTATTGGATTGGTACCTCGAGACAGAGTGGCCACAACCACAAGCCCCCAAGCTCGTATCGAACAGATTCATCACGGTACTGACTTTTGGCGGTTTTGTTTTGTAAGAAAACAAAGAACAAAAACAGTTCTTGCATTGCATGTACTAGCACAGCACAGGCACAGCGCCCTGAATTGCCAGACAAATAGAGTTTTTAGTGACAATAAATTTCTGGTCTGCTTCAGGAAAAAAGGGTAGCTTTTTAATTATTTTATTTACACTACTATGGATATATACATCCACACATGCATTCCGAAAGTTCACTCTAAAGTTTGACAGATTATGGGCTGTAACTGTTAAGCCTGACATTAGATAGGCACATTTTCAAGATCATTTTTATAATTTTGGCTATTCTTTTTCATTTGAATTAGCTTTTAGAATTGAGTCACACCCATTCAATTTAACATGGTATCAAAGTCATATGATTTATGTTATTGGGTCACTCACAAGTGTTATAAACCTTAGGCAAGTCTCCAATATCCAATCCTCTTTTACTCTCTCCATGATTTGGGCTCTCCGATCTGAACATGACCTTTGCATTGCTACGTCCAATTCTAAAGAGTATAATGTAAGGATAACATAATACATTAGTTAAGAGATCTAATTTATTTTGTTTTATCTTATCATGAATTTTAGGTTTATCTTTATCTTATTATTATCTAATAAAATTTGTCATCTCTATATCATAAAATGTTTGGTATGGCATTTATACATAAGGTCTCAGAGTAACACTGGATTCCAGTCACCAAAAAAAAAGAGTAACCCTAGATTCTGCGGGAGGTACAACATGTTATAGCATAGGTGTTGGGGAAGCTTTCTTCCAGATGCGTATATGGTGGTGCAATAAGTGGAAATTTTTAGTTTGAAGCAAGTTTTTCTTGCTTTTGGTTTGAGTTAGAGACAAGTGCGTCACAAATTTTAAATTATTATGGTTTCAAGATTTTAGATGAGTATTGATTGGACAAGAGTTGTCAAGTGAGACCTTCTCTCAAGAGACATGTGAATCATTTATCATTGAATTAATAAAATGAAATTCATACACATATTTTTATTTTATTAATTTAATGATAAAATTTTTTTTTTTTTAAGTGAGAATTTAAAAAGAGATCTACAATTCAAAGGATCTAAATCCTATTTGAACAGAGGCTTTCACACCTAGCCTTATTGCCTTTACGTTATTATTTATTTATTTATTGAAGATTTTTTTCCCCTTTATTGGAGATGTTTTGAACGAAGGATGCTGAACTTAACTATGAATAGGTGTACGATGTATGCCCATAATACCCACTCAAATGTTTGAGAATGAAGGCATAAAAATAATTCAAAAAGGAAATGCAAATACATTTTTCTTGTCTACATGGGGATGCATGTAAAGATGTCTGGCAAAGTATTTAAAATAACATACCTCTAAAATCAAATAGATCAACCAACATGGGATGATAATTTATAGAATTTTTTTTAGTTCTTTAGTTATATCTAATTTCTTAATTTGGCCCTTTAATTTTTTTATGTGTTCAATTTGGTCTCTAATATTTTTAAATCATTATCAATTTAATCTTTTAACTATTGAATTATACATGAGGCAAAGAGCCAGGCATAATTACTTTATCCTAAGTCATTTGAAAAAAAAAATCTATAACTCCAAAAGCTGATTAAGAGGATTTATGAAGTCAAACATGACTAGAAAGTAATCAGATTGAAAGTAATTAATATTATCAAATTAATGATGATTTAAAATGTAAGGGCCAAATTAACCATAAAAGGACCCCATTAACAACTTTGAAACGTAAGAGACTAACTTAAAAAAAAAAACAGTTAAAAGACCAAATAAGAAATCAGACATGGTCAGAGTGAAAAAAAAAAGTTATAATTAACCTTTCTGTATTGAAGAAAATAAAAACATGTAAATACGGACAATCATTGGATTATGTTTTTCAATGTTAAGACATATATACACCCAATTGTTTTCCTAATTTGGGCAATGACAAAGCATTCTTTTTGACATTTAACAGAAAATTCCTGAAATAGCCTGTGTCATGACTTTTGGTTGTTAAATGTTGTGACAGGTTCTGTTTCTCCGCAATAACTAGGTTAATAAAAAAAATACCCTCTCCAGTCTCAACCTATATATGAATGTAAGCAGCTTACTTCATATATAGTCATTTTTCATCCTTAACTAAATTATATACATGAAGTAAACTAAAACATCAATTAACATCTTTCCGGACTAATTATTATATATTTGTAAGCAATCTTATCTCTGCATTCAAAATTTAAATCCGTGACCTCGAAGTTATAAGGCATCGACCTTATTGTTATGCCAGACTCACCCTCTTTTGTTCATCCGTATATGTAGTTAGTGAAAATTTGTGGGCATAAAATATTTCTAATTATTGATTAGATAACTAATCAGGTGAAGAAGTGCTGGGAAAACTAAAGTACATAAAGTTAATATAATAAGGTCCGGTAATTAAGAGTGCTAAAGAAGAAGAAGAACAACAACATGCATGCATGAACAAGTCCGAATAAAGAGATAGCTAGCTAGTGATAGTGCTAGAGTAGTCCTTGGTTATCAACCAACCATGAAGCATAGATGCACACCTAAGTTAAAGGAATCAAGAGTCCCTCATCATATTCAGAAGGGTGAGACACCAACGTTAAGGTTATTATTAGCGGAAGCATAAAACCCGCCATCTTTCATGAGAACCTGATCCTGACGATCTCCTTCCTGCTGGACAACACNGGGGGTGGGGGGGGGGGGGGGGGGTGGGGGTTTTGGTACCTGCTGCTGGCGCACATTTGTCTTCTTCACAGTAGTAGTCTGATCAGGCATGAGACCAAAGTGGATGTGTGGAAAGTGGGCCCACTGACACACACACACACACACCCCCAACAACAAAACAAAACAAACCACGTCACACCATCAGAACAACCGAGTCCTAAATCAACTCGAATACACATGGGCGGGAAGAGTAGTGTTATTTTGACTACCAAAAATGTACATATATGGATACATTATCATTTTTCTCACTTTATTTTATGAGGCTCACTAAGTATATGATTGATTTCATGATGTGTTACTAGAAGAATAATAATATTTATACATTTTAAGTGATCAAACTATAACATTATGCTAGGAGGAAAATATATACTTCCATGCACTTCACAAAATGATTTCCTGTTCATAATATATATTTCACAAAAGTTATTTAGAAGGAGAAATTATGAGGTGTATTAAGAGCCAAAGAAAAGTTTTGATTTGTATGATTCATTATTATTATTATTATGACTTAGTACACCAATTTTAATGTAATATTTGATGTATTAAATGATAAATATTCCAGGACAAATTTTTTTTCCTTGTATTTGGTGCATCTATGAATTTTTCTATGAGAAGTGGTATTAAATAAGAAGCTGGCATGTTGCATCCAGAATTTAAGGGGAAAAAAATATGCAACTTAGTCAATGTATTGAAACCCTACTATATGGTAATCTAGGAACAAATACTAGGGCTAATAATATAAAGTATTTATGTAAAGTGTGGATCATATCATATCATACATTCTTGGCAGCTGCGCTGAAGGCCTCCCTGTGGGTTATATCGGGATTGACAGACTTGATGCGTTGGATCTCGTCCCTGCAGAATGCGTATATAATTCATGTACCATTCAGATTATTTGCTTCAACTTTAACAACTATGCAGACATTTAATATATGAATAGACTTAAGTGTTATTTGTGCTTAGAAAAATACTTTTTAAACAGATTTAAGGTAAATATATTATATAAAAAGAAGGAAAAAAATGAAAGTAGTAGGTGTTCTAATAACAACGGATAATCTACAGTATTTTATTTTTAGGAATGATTTTTTTCTTTATTTATTTGTCAGTCTTACTCGCTTTTTGACTCATTATTAACAAAAAGAAAGTTATAGGACAAAATATCTAACATCCCGAGACCCCACAAATAATTTATGAGTGTGTACATATGAGGTAATAAATCTTGAGAAAAAATTACAAATTACACAACTTAAATGTAAATACGATATTTTTATTTTTATTTATAAGGTACAAATAACATTTTATTTTTATATTGTTCCAATGAAAATGAAACTACAAAGAGAGAATGGTTTTAGGGTAGTGAATACTCACTTGATGAAGCGGTTGTAGGCGGAGGGGACTCTCTGTCTCTTCTCAGGAGCTGGATGGAGATGGCACACAATCATATCAAAATCACTTCCTTTTGACTTTTAGTTGCAAAAGTTTTATTTAATGTTGCTATCGATTTAGTTCCCTATTTTTTTGTGGCATGCATGAGCATCATTATGGACTATTGCCTGCATCTGTATATATATGCTTCCTGATTCTGATGGTACTGTTAGTGTTACAAATTTCAAGCAACTATAATTCCGGGGGAGACTAGAGGAGAAGCCGGACCATTATGTCTTTCTCTCTCTGCCACTTAATTTCTCCAATATGCCCCATACATACATACATATACACACACATATATATATAATGCCAAAATAATGTGAAAAAAAAGCTAGCAAGTTTTTTAACACACTTGTTAAAAAATTTTAAATAAATTTATTACATTAAAATTACACATTTTTGAAGTTTTCAATGTAATGCAATAAATGTATTTAAAATATTAAAAATAATTTACTTCAAACTTCTTAACAAGAACATTTAAAACCCTTACCGGCAAAATCTAAAATAAAATAACCTAAGTTTTTCCTTTCATCTCTTTCGGTGCGCTTGTACCATATAGTTAGAGATTAACCAAATCAAAATTAAGTTCTAAGTAATACTTTTTCTATTAATTCTTATATGACACTTTTGATAAATGCTTAAGTGCTTAAACTAAATTACTCTTATGAACAATTTCAATGCAATTAATACAATAATAAAAAATTTATAATAAATAAGAATATAGTTAAAAATACAATAATTACTACTTCTTTAATCTAATCAAATAACAATTAACTATAAGCAAAATTTGAGATGACACGCAATATATAAAAGTAGATTAAGGGACTAATAAAAATGCTTTTAGCCTCGTGAAAATGGACTACGGCCTAGCACTCAGAAACTGGTTTTCTCATAGCTCTGTTACAATAAATTTGCCTTGATATTGGCGATGTTTTTATGGCCTCTTATTTAGGGCGGAGATACACGGTACACAAAAAGAAGAAATTAAGAGGAAGAAGAAAGAAAAATTACAAGTTTGTGTGTTTCTCTTTCAACTATGCTTATTAGAGGTGTAATTTTGGATGTACAAATACATGTGTCATTAATGCTTATTAGGACGGTTGATTTATTCTTAATTTAATTAGGGCATGTAAAGTACTTTAAAGAAAGGAGGGGGGGTTTCCAGGTACTGGTCTGGCGATGATGTCTTAAAAGAACAATTTTCCTTCTACTTAGGGATCGAGCTGATTCAAGAATGTTTAAATAGTGACCATAACAGCAAGGGAATGATTCTGTTGTTTGAAAAATGGCACAAGTGTAGCTAGCTAGCTAGTTGAGTGAAGATGAACAAGAAAAGGGAACGCCTGAGTCACTTCATCATCAGCCAAAAATAATATCAAATTAAAAAAGAGAGAGAGAGAGAGAGAGAGAGAGAAATCTCACGTCTATTTATGATGGGTGGCCTTGGAAGGTCATCAACCGCAGTCCTAGCAGGCATAGAGAAATCATGATTCGGTGCGTTTGGCTGGTTCATGAAGAAGTTTGGGGCCGGGTTCGGGATGTCCTCCTGCACAAATCAAATGAAATGAGCACTTGGCTAATAATAGCATCTCTCGAGTGGTATGTAGTTGGAGAGAGGGATGCAAAGGAATGAGCACCACCACAAGGTTGTGAGACGGGGAGAAGAAGGAGTGGCCCAAATGGAACTGGTTGGGGGAGGGCAGAAGCAAGCCCCGCATGTTCACCGGCAGCAGGTTGGTGCAATGGCCGCATCGGACGGTCACCGTCTTGAACAAGCTCGTGCAAGGAACACTCACCTGAAGTTAGAGAAACGAAAGAAAGAGAAAGAAAATAAATAAACTCAGAAGAAAGCCCTAGGTAACTAGAGGAGGTGGAGTGAAAACGAAATGAGAGCATACAGCAAGGACAGTGTCGCAAATGTTGCAGTGAACATAACAAAGCTGCTCGGAAGGAGGGAGGTGGTCCAGTGATAGCGTTGTTGCGGAGGATGAGGATGACATGCTCTCTTTTTTCTTCTTTTATAAATTCGGTTTGGTTGGTTGGTTGGTTGATTGATGATTGGTCCTCTCTCTCTCTATCTATCTATCTATCTGATTGATTGATTGATAGATGGACAGGTTAACCACCACCTTGGATATGCTTTTTTTGATTATGAGTTGTGAAAGAAAGGTTCAGATAGACAGGAATTTAGAAATAGAAGTGGGGGTGTGACGAGATTGAATGGAAGAAAGATATATAGATACAAGGGGG
>QANU01082440.1:51836-88243 GCA_003254905.1 Nissolia schottii | reverse complement strand
ATATATATATATATATATATATATATATATATATATATAATTACACTTAAAAATGTGTCTTACACTATAAATATAATATTTTTATTAAAAAAATATCACTTTATAATACTTTAAACCACTCTCAATTTGACAACTTGTGAAAAAAAAAATTAGTCTTTAACATCATATGTATAGTACTACAAGAAAGGATACATCTTTAACCAGTGACGGATTCAAAAATTTTATCTAGTGGAGACAAAAATGATATATATAAGCCTAATAAATGAGTTGACTTCTTTCAATTATTTATTTTTATCTTAATACAGGGCCAAAATTAATAAAATAAGAAGACAAAATTGCACATAAACATGTATAGTATTAGAAATTTCCAAATTTGGATGGTGCCCCCCAAAACCTTGGACATGGATTTGTCCCTGATTTTATAACAAAGCATAGTTTTTAACCCAGACTACACATCTAAAGCTAATGCATTACATTATGAAGTGTTGCATTTGTTGATAAAAGTACGGTGATTTTCCACATGCTTTTCATAGTATAAGACGTTCTTTTAAATATAGTTAACAAGAAAATGTGGCCCTAGACGAATTTGTTGTAGGAAAATGCGGCTTTAAACTAAATTTATCATAGTGAGTTTGGTACTGCTGTAAAAAAAAATTTTAATTTTTTTCTTAATTAATTAGTTATCGTGCTAACCCTAAATGGAAAATAAAATTAAAAATTGGAAGTATATATATTTCCATCAACTATTTCTTCCAAAAAAAATATAGCAATTGAGTAGAAAAATATGAATGATTTCTAATAAACTTCCTCACTAATTGGCCATAAATTAAAAAAGCGTGTAAAATACACATTCCCACAAATTTTACTTCAAGCTAATCAAATTTATTTAAAAGAAAAGAATTATAAT
Organism: Nissolia schottii; assembly: GCA_003254905.1. Classification (NCBI taxonomy): domain Eukaryota; kingdom Viridiplantae; phylum Streptophyta; class Magnoliopsida; order Fabales; family Fabaceae; genus Nissolia; species Nissolia schottii. The sequence goes on along the minus strand of QANU01082440.1, from coordinate 87,336 downwards.
AAGGATCGAATTCTAGATTATTTTATCATAATCAAAGACTAATATCATATCATGGAATATCTTTGTCAAAATTTTACACTTTTAATTATTAAGTAAATGCAAATAATAGTTTTATATCTAATAACATTATCTAGTCTTGTAATACACTATAGTACATATTATTGATGCACGAACTTAGGAGTGTTTATCGTACATATTGACTCAATGAATTCGAAAATTCAACCTTGGTTGGATTTTAGATATATGATTAATCAACCTAATCACCCCAAAAGCCAATTTGATGGCTTGACCAATTATTTTTTTATTTTTAAGTTTTCAAAGTTTTGCACTTAAACTTTTAGTGAACAAAAAAAATTGTCTTTTATCTTTTTTGTCTACATTTTTTAAAGAAATCTATTAACTTATATTATTAGTAAGTATCTCTTGACTAAATTTTACACTATATTACAAAATTTTTATAATAATAAAAACTTTAAAAAAGTATACCTATTTTGTTTTCTTTACTTTAATCCGTTTCATTTGTTGTCAAAGATTTTTCATTCAATAAGTGATTGAGGTCTTTGATCTAAAGCATAATTATACTCTTTGTGGTGTTTTTATTTTCCTTTGTGATGTTTTTTTTACAGAGTCATTACATATGACAAAGATATTTAGATCTTTTGTAAAAGGAGACAATACATTATTCAACCAATAACACCTTTTGTATTGATCTTTGATGTGAAATATGTTTAGACATCAATCGTCTCTGGGTAATGATATTTACTAATGTAAAATGTATTTATATCTTATTAGTGTTAAATCTGATTGATGTATTGTTTTCAATTTATAACCATCGTTAAACATCTCTATTGTTTTCTTTCTCATAAAAAAATCATCATAATTAGAGTTAATAGGTATGCATATAATTTTATCTCCAACCCTAATTAACCAAGCTAACCGATTAACTCCGTATATCCACTCCAATGTGTGTATGTTTTTTTTCTATTAATGGGAATATAATCTAAGATGTTATATATAGTTATGAGTAATTCTTATATTCTTCGCCGAGAAAAAAAAGAAAGCAATAAAGAGAGAGAAAATTTAATGGTTGTTATGTTACATGGAGCATAAAATAATTTGCTTCGCAGTGAATATAATAAGAATTACTTGCAGAAATGTACTTATATTTCATGGGGACAGCTAGCGGGGGACATGGATGCATGTATATATGCAACATACATGAAAACTAATTGAATGATATTAGGTGGTTGGTTAAATATTTTATGAAGTAAATATTTTATCTTATTTAATTTATTAATTTTTGACAATTTTTATAATTAAATTTATTGAATTTTGATATTATTTTATGATTTATAAAATTGTAATAAATTTTTCATTAGTCAAATTATTGAAAGAATCAATTTATAAGAAGTTTAAAGATTTGTGGACAATATGCACCGTTCTACAAATATTGTATTGAAAAATATTAATTTATCATATTAAATTATATAAATCATTAATATGTCATATTAAATTATAAAATAATAATAAATTTTGATAAATTAATTATAAAAATTATTAAAAATAAATAAATTAAGTAACATAAAATATTATCAATGAGATATTTGATAAATCACACCATAATATCCAATATTTTACGGTTTGTATTATGTAAATATATGCAAGCAGTGTGTAAACAAATATATATGTACGAATATGGAAAATTAGGCAGTGTCTGTAAAAAGCCTGCAAGGAGCTGTTTGTAGCTGTTTGTGGGGATATGAGGATCTTTCAAATCTCTCTCTCTCTCATGAGAGACTGAGAGGGAGGTTCGGGTCTGGTTTGGGTTTAAGAGTTTGTGAAGAAACCGATAAAGTGGCAATTCAATGTGCTGTGCTCCTACCTTATTTTCTTTTTCTTTTCCTTTTTTCAATTTTTTGGTCTCTCAAACTGGTGGCCTGTGGTGTCTGCTTGCCTCTGTCCTTTACCTGAGACCCAAGTACATAACAGTTTATAGGAAGGACGGTGGTAGTAGCACGCTTTTTTTATAATATAATACTGAGTTAATGAAAGGTCTTTCTAACAAAAATATGAAAAATTTGTAATAAGCCATTCCTTCATAAGCTTAAACTAATGAGATATATAATTACACTAACTTGTAAGATTGTATGTTAAATGGGTCGGACGTCATTGTTCGAAGGTAGTTGACTTGACCCGACAAACACATGTTGGGTCAGTTGAGTTGAATTTTGAGAATACACTTAATATGACTAGACGAGTCGATTAGAAATTGGGCGGATTGGTTACGTTTTTTACTTTTACTTTTAGGGCAAAATCAAATTGCGGATAAATTAAAAATCTTTACTTAGATAGAAGAAGATGGTGGTGGTCATTGGCGTAGTGCTCGGTGGTGTTGTGGTACTCACTACTCTAAGCTTCAAATCCTTACCTAGAGAGTGAGTGAGGGGAGGTGAGGGGCTAAGGGTGGTGGTGGCGTGAGGCGAGAGATGATAGTGAGATTAGGTGAAGTGATGGACTGAGGGCGATGATTGTCAACTTTGTGGTGGGGTGGTGACGTCATGGTCATTACTGGTGCTTGGATGGTGCTAGGCGAATAGAGAAAGAAAGGGGTTTGGCCTTGGGGTGGGAAGAATATGAGGTAAGGTAAGTGGTTTAGGTTTTGTTTAGTTGTTTATTATTATTAAAAATAAATAATGTTGAGGTCGTCGCCCGGGTCGAGTTTGGAACTCAATCACCTCGACCGATCCACCCAACTCGACCCGAGTGACTTTCAGTCGGTTGATTTCGTCAGATTCGTTGACTTGAGCAACCAAATGTACACCCCTACCAACTTCCCCTGAGGTTTATGACTATAGCACTAGTCATCTTCTAGTTTGCAACTTTGACCCTTACCTCCCTTAATTTGTTCAACATATTATTACATTCACATCCCTTATTAAAATTATAAAAAAAAACATATATAAAATAACAAATTTATCCTTATTTATTTGTTATATTGCTATTGAATCCATTCTCATCATCTTTCCTTCCATCTCTATTAACCTCATATTCTCCCACTTTGTTGCCACCATTCAACCACCATTGATACCATCTCTTCCACCAAATCTCTTCTCTTCTCTCTTCTTTGTACATCCCCTTCAATCCTCTAACACCAAGCCACTCGATCACTTGCCGTTCTGAAAGTTGATAATTATATCTAAGAGCTACTCCATCAATGGATGGATGAGGGTCCTAGTCCTCTATGCTTCTGATGCATTGCAGTTTTTTTAGGGAAATGAGTTTTTTTAATGCTGCAAAGGCTAACGAGTTTTTCTCTGGGAGAAAGAAGCCTTTAACAATTATTTAATTTAGTAGGGCCAGAGCGAAGAATTGAGGCCCATAGAAGATAAATATAAAAGCCACTGCCAACCCGAATCATCCATCATACCCAGAAATATAAAGATTATAGTAGTCAGGCCCAATATTAGGCCTGCCTCTTAAAGATTTCAGTTAAGGGTTAAACTCTGGACACCAAAAATGTTAAAGCCCTACAGAGAATTGCTTGTCTCCTCTTTTGTTTTTTGGGCTAATTCCCCCAACATGTCATTTGGGGAATGTCATGGTTTTGGTCTTGCACTATTTATTTTATTTACTTTGGAGTGGAATGGACCACCGCTAGGCATGAAGTACTCGATGGTGCTTTCGTCACCGCAAAGAAAGTCTTCTCTCTACTATCATTTGGTACACAATGTTTGCTACACATATAATTGTATCTCCATTTCGGGTATCTGTACTGTCTATGTACTAGTCGACGTCAGATATACGTAATTTTAGCATATAGGTAATTAGTAGTTTGTGTGAATTATATATTGACCTAAAACTGAAGTAAAATTATGGTAATTTGACTTATAAGAAATTGTTCTAAGGTAATTCACCTATATATATGTCAGCTTTGGAATGAGTTTACCTAAGTCTTAAACTACGTTGATAATTTGCAAGTCGTTGGATGACAAATTATAATATGATAATGTGGTATCTAGACAGTCACTCTAAACCTCAAGTAAATATATAAATAATATGATAATGTGGAGATAGATCAAAGATGCCTCTTAAGCAGAATTATAATGCTTGAGACCTCGATCGTCACGACTTTTATATATTCAGGATATAGGATGGTTGTATCCACACATGGGTGTGTTTGAGTTATAGGGCATTATCTTATGGGTTGAGTTTAATGCGTTAAGTCGTCTTAATTAGGCCCTTTTATGTATTGGGTTAGCCTAAGTTTAGGGCTAACTACTCGAGCCCTGATCGATCGGATTTAGCTCATAACAGAAATAAAATTCAAAACGGAAGAGCCATCACTTGGAATAGACGGTAATATATAATTCAGTCAAAGACATGCCGCATCAATAAGCATGGCATTGTAGGGTAAACACCAGTAAATATATATATAATTCTCACATGTATGTATACCATATGCGAATCCTTGTGGCAATAGCATGCCGATCTCATTCACACGCCTAATGATTGTGTCCTGCGCCCATTACTTGAAACGGCAACAATCCAGTACTGCTGCCACTTTTATTAATTGTTGACTCCGACACAAGAATCTCACCTGTCCTCAAAATTGAATGACAGCCACATGATCAATGATTGGCCGGCCCCCTTAATTAAGGGTTTTTCTCCTTTTTGTTTTTGGTTATTATATATATATATATATATATATATATATATATATATATATATATTAACATACAGCTTCCTCACTCATATATATGGCTGTGTATGTTGCTCAAGAGGTCTCTCTCCGACATGAGACGCATGCGGCATGGCATATCGCTGCAATATTCTTCACACACAGGTATGCGCGCGTTGATGAGAATGGGCTGGAATTAATGCATGTCTCCTGTTACTTGTCATATTAGTTTGATGCATGCATGCATGCTTTCCACACTTATGCATGGGGTCTTTGTTTTTGGACCAACTCTTAATTACTCTAATTGAAATGCATCAAGCAGCAGCCGCGCATACTTGTTAGATTTCGGTATATGTCGCCGGATAAAATAAAAATAAAGTATGAACCATGCATGCATGCCATGATTCTCACATGGCATATTTTCATAGCTCAAAAAGCAGAAAGTGTTGTTTGTATAACCAATTTGAGTAAACATTTAATAATTTATTCTCACAAAACAAGCATGAAATTTACCATGCTTACATCTTCTCTCTGTGGTGTTCAATCTCATGCTTGTTATAAGAGTGAATTGTTGCGTGTGCAACCAAATGAGATCTAGTAATAGAACTTCTGTTCGTAAAAGTGAGAAAGAGATTAAACACTTGTTGGTTGGAGTGTAGCTTTTGCCTTTTTTTTTCTGTCTATGTTGTGCCTTAAGGTATCCCACTTTTGATATGAAACTTCTGCATGACTGCAATAATTAACCATATTTTATAAGTTGCCAATCAACTCAAACGGCTGAAATAATTAAGAACACGTGTGCAGTTACATGCCCCGGCCCGTAGTTCGATCCAGCTGCATTGTGTCAACCACAGATCATGCAGTTCAAAACTGCATAATTCACAGCAAACCACTGTTATATCTGTCCATATTCCATCCAATTAAGCAGTGATATTTGTACATAATAATTATGGGACACATGTTTGGACATCCCACCATACCATATCATATCAATGGTTCAACTATGTCTATATATAGAAAAAAATAAAATGTACAAATATGATTTCGGGATTCCAACCGTGCCCTGATTTACCTTATTCTACCATAATAGCCCACTAGAGGCATACCATAAGATCGATCTGCTAATTAACAAACCAGCCCCTCCAGTTTCACCACGCATTCCCTGTCACCGGTTTGTAACTGAATGCATGCATGCTTCATTATTAATATTATTATTCTCATCCATCCTTAATTTCTTACATGTCTTAGTGCAGGCAGATATTCAATAGATATTGAAGAGATAAAATATTTGGGTTGCTCTGTACAGACAGGGAGCCATAATTAATTAGTAATCACTCGTTGACTTCCAGTGGGAAGTGGAAGTGGAGGCTGAAGCGCGGTCGTTCGTCCTGGGTCCATTTGCAAGCATAGCAATCTGTTGAGCAACATCGAACACAGACGCATCATCATCGTCATTGGAGAGGACATCTTGGTCGTGACTCAGCTGGGAGGCAACATACTTGTCAAGCACCCTCCAGTCCGTGACCTCGTGGTTAGGAATGAGCTTGGGGGACTCTTCTAGCTGAGGAAGTGTCAGGAACGGTGATGCATCGTGGTGGGGCGTGTTCGTGTCCATGTCCATGTCCATGTCCATGTAGTATTGCAGCTCCGGCTTGGACTGTTGGTGGTGGTAGGGTGGGGCAGCGTTCTCTGGGGCCTGGAGCTCTGGCATGAAGGAGAAGACTTGGTGGTCGTAGTACTCACCCATTTTTCTCACTGCTGTCATTCGCTTCTTGAACACTCTGCACACCACCCACCCTTCTTCCTGCACCACCATTCAATTCCTTCATTTCTCTCTGAATAACTATATATTCTGTATTAATTATATATGTTGCTGGAGTCCGTACATGAATGACAAGATGCATGGTTGGTTTATGTTCTACAAGTATCTAAAAATAATTCCAATTTTGCTACAAAGAGATCATAAGAACCCTCCCTCCATCGGGTGCACGTGTGTGGTGCAGCTAGAAAACCTAGCCCAATTTTACTTGCATAGTGTTTTAAGTTTGTCAAAAATATCTCGTATTTTCATGACTTTATATATTCAAAGTACATATGAGCTGGTTCCATAGGCTAAAGGATCCCAAACTTATGTCACTTTTAATTTTCTTGTCCTCAAATGAAAATTTGACATATCTACGTGAAATAATAGGCGATTTTAAAAACGTTAGTTTGAGAAGGAAAAAAAAAAACATAAACAATGCACCATTTTCATATGAGACAGCAAATTTTTATTTAGGAAAGTGGATAAAAATAAAAAGAGAGAGGATTTAATCCATGCTGAAGTTGTTTTCTATAGAAGAGGAGGTCCGTACGTCTGGGTATACTGGTAATAATTAAAAATACTCTGATAAGAATAGGCAATATAATGGGATACATAGTAGCTAATTAACTAATCGCCGGATGAGTTCCATTTTGAACAAGTAATAGACGGAAAGAAAACAAAATGAAACAAAGGCAACGAGGTAGTAATGAATTAGTTACCGGAGGAGTTCCGTTTTCATTAGTTTCAAGGCGGTACTCATGCATGATCCAATCAGACTTGTGTCCATTTGGAGCACGTCCTTTGTAAAACACAAGTGTCTTCCTCATTCCAACAAGCAGGCAATGCTTTGAGTATATTGCCTTATCTCTTCCCGTGGCTTTCCAGAACCCTGCTTTTGTCGCTCTATTGGTGCGGGTCCCAGTTGGGTACTTCTTATCTTTGTGACTAAACAAGTACCAGTCACTTTGTTCATCACTCCCAATTTTGCACAATTCTGTTATTAAAAGGGAGAAAGAAAAAAAAATGTAACAAATGTGAGTTTATACAAAAGATGCTTTTAATCCAGGCCTTATATATAACAAGGCTCATATGCATACATGTATACCTTGAATATCCCACGGCTCAATTCTGTAGAGATCAACGTCTTTGATGACATCTAGATCAATCTTTTCAGACGCTACCTTTTTCCTAAGGTAGTAATCAACAAGTTCTTCTTCAGTAGGATGGAACCGGAAGCCTGGTGGTACATGGGAAAAGGTGTTCATATCCGCTCCAAATGAATTTTATAAAACCTGCGTATTCGGAAAAACAACAAAAATCAACACTGTCACGCTTCTTGCAATATACTGATTCAATGATGCTACATTTAACATTAGGTCACTCGGAAATTATATATATCGATTAGTAACACATGTATATATGCTTTTAACGTTAAAAGTAATCTTCAAAGCAAAATTAGGTAAGCGTATATTTCATACTTTAATGTAACAATTATTTGTTTCTAATCCTCCTGACATAACATGAGATGCGTTTGGTTTATTTAAAAGGAAAACATATTTAAAAGATCTCAAAAACAGAAAATGGAGAAGGAAGAGTTATTTATGTCTTAGAAACTACGTTAATTCATTTCAATGTCCATCTAATGAACCCCATACAGAAAGCAATAAGAATATTGATAAGAGAACAATTATGTTGCAGTCCATGATTAACGACAAGGCAAGTCAAGCACATGTATAATTCAGGTAACAAAAGGAAGATTAAATTATCGATAAGACGGTACATTTGTAAGATTATTTTATAATCTCATGATAATATAATCCATGTAACTAATAATAGTACTAACTCTAATAAAAGTGAATTAAGATGATGACAATTAATTTTATAAAAGATGATAGATTTAGTGGGGGGTATTTTGGTAAAACCGACCCTCCCATCTCCCTTATAAATAAGATGACGTTACTCAAAGAAAAACAAGGGTTTAAGGGTTCCAAAGAATTCCTAAATCATTAGGGTTTGAGATCTGCCATAAGAAACGCTCTTCTCACAATTAGAAAGGGTTGAAAGGATCAGAGGAAGAGAGGGGAACAGAATTCGTTAATGCGATTCAATCACGATATGGATCCGAGTATGTGTTTCTATTCTTAACATTGTTTACCATGTGATAATCATAAATTTCAATATCGTTGTTTCCATGAATTGGTCAATGGAAAATCACAACTTACAACATTAACCCAAAAAAATACTTCTAGCAAAATATATTACTTTTTTTTGGTGATAGGAAAAATATATTACTCCTTAATACACATACCTTTTAATTTTACGTTATTTTTGCGCATGAAAGCAAGAAATAGAAAAAAGATACCATGAAATGAAAGCAAGTTCTATCCCCTCAGCTCAGATGTCAACTTTAAAAGTTCATTTTGATTAGATCCAAGGAATAATGGTTACAAGGGCTAAAGAATTATAGAAGAAGAATGGACCGGCATCAAGAAGAAATGATGCTAATTAAGAGGAAAAGGTCCCTATTATAAACATAAACACCAATTGAAGTTTTATACTCAATTTTTTTTTTCAAAAAAAAAAATGATAAACTTGAATAGAAATAATACGACAGTTTATGTAATTGAATTGTTTCACAAATAGCTAGGCATGTTATATGCTCCATAACTTTACCATTTTTCCTTAAAAAAGAAAAATGGAAGTAAGTTGTAACACACGATAGAGAAGAGCAGGCACGCTTTAATTATGCAAAATGCAATTATGGGGTGGTATGAAGGAGTGGAATGATGTTGTAGGATATAGCACCAAACATTTAGCCTTTTCTAGCCTAGAAAAGAGGCTGATAGAGTACTCAAATTGAGTGAGTCACGTTGTTACATAATGGCGTAGATAGCTCAAAATATATCAAATTAATGCAGAAGGCAAAAATTAGTTAAAAGCTGCGTGTTCCAAATATTGAAGAAAAATCTAACAAAAAAGAAAGAAAACAAAGAAATAATAATGGAGAGAGAAGAGTGGGAAGAAAGTGAAAGCAGGATTGGGAGGTTGGTGTCAGGTCAAAGATATTTATGTTGACATCTCATGGCATTTGACTAAACAAGGCTTACACTCTGTGTTTTACATGTTTTTGGACTTTTGTTAATTAATGTCATTCATTTTTAATACTTTGGTGATGATTTAGAAACATTCACATGACGCATTAACATGTACTGCTAGCATATATATAAAGAAAAAGAAGATGAAACCAAGAAGCCAAACCTTCATGTATAGATCGAATCCTCCGGTGCGGATCTGATGAAGAAACCAAATATTCCTGGATCGATCGCTCTAGATGTTGGAGCTAGCGAGCCGCAGCCTTTCTTGTGTTATAACTTTGATGAAAAAAAGAAAGGCAGGCAGGGACAAAAGAAAAAAGAAGGAAAAAAAGAGGTGCAAAGTTTTAGTTACTTGTGATCTCCCTCGGGAATTGCCCCTGCTTGCGTTCGAGAAGGATGCGTCAAGTGAGAGAGAGAGAGAGAGAGAGAGAGGAGAGAGAAAGTGAAGGAAAAGGAAAAGGAAAAGGAAAGTGGAAAGAAAGGTTTTCAATAATAGTGCTAGAAATATAGGAATAGGAAGGAAGCAAAATTAAGGAATAAGAAGAAGATGAACTAATAAACTAGTACTAATATATCTTTCTTTTCTTTTCTTTTCTCCTCTCCCTCCTAATAAGAAAGAATTGAGTTGGGGAGCTAGATTGCAGGAAAAGCTGAGTGACTAGTCAGTCCATAAAAACTGGTAATTAAGAGAGGGTTGCGCTTACACGGCTTAATTGAGGAAAGAGAGAGAGAGAGAGAGAGAGAGAGGTGTCAACAACTGATTCCACCCACCAGCAACTGATAGAGACCACAAGAGAATGAAAATGTTATATGTGTGCGTGTGACTGGTGCGTTGAAGTTTCGTGGTGGCCGGGGCCGGAGAAAGAGATGAGAATGAAACAACAAGGATCAAACCTTGAGGACCAAACGGGGGTTCTTTATTAAGATAAAAAACAAATAAAGAAATAGGACCATATGTTTATATGTGAATGAATAAAATTTATGATAATGATAGGACATCGATGGGAGATTTCTGTTTTTTTCTTCTTTTTTTTTTTTAAGGTGGTGACCCTTAATGCTTGTAAACATGCTCTCTCTTTACACCTTCCCCCCACTCCCATTATCTCATTCTTCTATCTTTACTATTGACCAGTGTTTTGTATCATAAATTATTAGTTATTCATGAAATTCTGGTTAATACCATGGTTCTCTCTCCACATTATAAAATGATATATAGCTGACTAATACGTTTATTTGAAATGTCACACTACCAATAAAAAAAATACATTTCTAACTACTAAATCTTATATTTAAGGGATATATATGGATAAAGGAATCTTTTATAATAACTTCAATAATTTTTCTTTTTTAAATTAACTTTTAAGATTAACTTAGACTTACTAGCTCAATTATAAAATGATGTGTGTTAAGCTAAAAAAATATGAAAATGCTCCAAATTTGTCACAAATTTGTGAGGATTTGTATAATAGCTAAACGCTCGTAAATTCTTCACAACATTCATCACAAGTTTGTCGCTAATTTGTAGCTAATCTGACGCGAATATGACAAATGGCAAAAGGAATTTTGTTGCTAATTCGTCACTAGTTCCTCACAACCAAATTTAATTAATAAAATAATTTATTTTAAAAAAATTTAACTTCTTTTAAAAATTAATTATTAATTAATTAATACTAAATTAATAAAAAATAATGAAAAAAATTAATAAAGAAAATAAAGTAAAATATTTATGTCTCACGGACCCAAAACAAGATTTGGTTTCAAATCATGATTTATAACAAAATGTTTGCCTTCCATTTTTTATTTTAACCAATGTTGGACTAAGAGAGAAGCACTTGCAACAGAAAAAGGTTGTCTTGCCTTGATGTAACTCCTTTCATTTATAAGAAAATTTTGGCCTTCAACTTTTCATTTTAACCAATATGGGACCAAGAGAGTAGCACTTGCAACACAAAAGGGTTGTCTTGCCTTACTATTTTTATAGTATTGGTCATTGCTTTTGCCAACCTTCTAATAGACTATTGTATGAGTCTTTAATTCTTCATATTTTTAGAGATTTTGCCAACAATGTTTATTTCTCTGTTTTGTAATGTTTGTTTCTCTGTTGGATGACTATTTTTGGGTGTACAAATAGCAGAATGTTAAATGATGCTCCTAAGAGGGGAAGAAATGTTGTACTCTTTTTTCCTTAATCAAGTTCTTTTTTATCCCAGTGAGTTTTTTTTTATAAGGTTTTTAATGTGGTAGCTACTGTAGTGCGGATATTGTACTTTTTTTTTCTTTACTAAGATTTTTTTTCCAATGAGTTTTTTCTTAGTAAGGTTTTAATGAGACACATCTCTAAATGAAAATCCAAGGGAAATTGTTATGAAATATTGAAAATAGATGCCATTATCCTAAGAGTTTAATTTTGATACACTGACAATATAAAAGATTTTACACGTCCGTCCAATCAATTGCTTTCATTTGGATGACCTTTTAAGTAGTAGGTGTGATGATCAACTATGTTTGTTGATGTGTTTGTATATAATTAGATGACATTATAAAACTCTTTTACACTGCCGTCCAATTAAATCCTTATCTTAATTCGGATAGGATCTGATTAGATTGAATTTATTATCTTATCATACATTTTCTTATATACTCCATCCTTTACTTTTTAAATACATTATTGAGCGCTATATATTTATCACACATCTCTAAAATTTTCAATAAAATAATTCTCTCTTTGTTATTTTTTTTTCTCTATTATTCTTTTTTTCCTTATTATTATTTACCACACGTATTCCTATAACATCTCAAGGTTAAGATCAATTTCTTATACTCTCACAATTAACAATTCTTTCTTATAACGAGATATATTTGTGATATTTCATTTCTTCTATGCGAACGGTGTTTGAATTAACAAACTTTGTGTTTAAAGTAGTTTATAATTAAATATTTTTTTAGATAATTAGAAGTTATTTATTCTGAACTCAAAAAATTAATTGGTTATGTATTAATATATATATATATATATATATGTGTGTGTGTATATATATATAACCCTCTACTAGTAGTACTTGTAACAAATCGATCATGAATAGTACAAGGTTCATCAATTGAAGACAAAGGTGAGCTGAACATCTAATACACTCACTGGCATCAAAGCTTAGCTTTCTTCTGTTAATGAAAATATTGTATATGAACAGAACATGAGTTATCGCACAACGATCGCGGTCTTATCTTAGTGGTGGGGTCTAACAATTTTCAACATATTTTTCCTGAAAGTCTCTTCGCTACTAATAAAATGTGTTCACAAAATGTGTGCAAATTTAGTATTAATTATTGATTTTATTAGTAATTTCTCTTTCCTAATTAGTATCTATAATAATGTTTGGGTTTAGCAACCTTTCCCTAGAGTAGAGTTGATGGAGTTGATCATCAAGTTAGCTGGCGCACGCCATATAGTAGCTGCTGCTGCTGCTGCTTCATGCCTTGTGAAAACGAGGTGTTGAACGAAATGAGCCATGTTGGCTGCAGGTGCCTCTTCCAAAAAGTGCAAATAAAATAGTAATACAACACTGCCTCTATCATTCTATGGTTTCAGAGAAAATAATAATAGTTCTTTTCAGTTGCAGCAACCGCACGCGAGCTCTGGTTGGTTGGTCCGCGCGCATTTTCTACTATTAAATAAACAAAAATATATTGTGTAGGCTCTCGCGAGCTGGTCCCCACAACCGACCCTCGGGCAATGCGATTGTGACATCTCTCCAAATAAACTACCTTGTTGATAGTAATATAATAAAATATCACATTAGGTACACAGAATAGGTACCTGCGGTAATAAACTTCTCTCAATCATAACATATGTGTTTGTGAATTTTTTTTTCACAACTATTGCTGCTTCTTTAATTAAAAAGAAGAAAAAGAGTACATCACAGAGAACCCTCACCTTTTTAAAGCCAAAAGTAAACGAAGCCTCCTTAAAACTTTTTCTTTTTTTTGAGTATACTGAAGGTGTAAAATAGTTTTGTATTATTACTCATCATGTTATTATATGTGAGATTTTAAAAGTAATGAATGTGATATTTAACCATTTTTATTAGAAAAACAATACATAATTGAACAAGTGTATAAAATTCTTTTATATTATCGGTACACGTAAATTAAACCTTTTTTTATTATATAAGGTAATGTTTGGTTCGTGTCCTGAGATAGAAATGATGAAAACAATGAGTATTAAGGTGTGCATTGTGCAATAAACAGAAGCAGAGAAAACAGAGAAAGAATGGAGAAATTGGAGCAAATAAAATTGCTTAGATTGCCACTCAAATGGGAACATGATATGGCCCCCAAATGTCACAATGTATCAAATCAAAAGGACTTTTGGACAAGTGATTATGAAATAAATGAAAGTCTCCTAATCTTAGCAAGTGGACAAATATTACAAGCATGACTGGAGAACTTATTTGGTAAACAATGAAAATTACTGAGGTCTAATAGAACTTTATCAGAACTATGACCTAATTTAGCATGCCAAGTTTCTATAGAAACATAATTTGCACCAACGGGGGTTGGTCCAAGTGGTAAGCGGCTTGGTATCGCTTAAGCAAGGTCCCGAGTTCGAGACCTTGTGTACGCAGTTATCCCCGCTGGGAGACTCACTCGCCATAGCCAGGTGCGCGACCTAGGTTGACCCGGATTAGTCAAGGCTAAGCCTTGGATATCGGGCAAGCAACCTATAATTTGCACTAGCTATTGTTGACTTGGTAACAGAAACAACAGCAGCAGATGAGCTATCTTGCTTCAACACATATAATCCACCAAGCAAGTTACCTTTCCCAATCACTTTCAGAGATTTTAGGTCCTAAATGATACAGAAATTAGCTTCAAAATGTCAAATTGTTGTTTCGTCAAATGAGAAACAAAAATCAAGTTAACATGAAACTCAAGTATAAACAACACATTTGTAAGGATTATAGTGGAATTTACTTGCACATTGCCAGTGGCGTGAACAGGAAGAGAAGTTCCATTAGGAAGCTTCACAAAGGAATTGTGTATGATAGAATGAGTTAGAAAAAACTCAAGAATGAAGCAATATGAGATATAGTACCACTGTCCAAAATCCTTTAGCCACTATTTTGAATGAAGTGAAGGCTGCATTGCATGCTCATGTCAAGTTAAAATTTCTAGGCAACTTGAAATACTTTCTTGGTTTAGAGATTACAAGAACATCCAAAGGTATTTCATTAAACCAAAGGAAATATACACTCTCATTGTTGGAGATACAAGGTATTTGGATAACAAACGTGCTACACTCTACATGCATCCCAATCTTAATTAATCTAGTTTGAATGATGGTGATCCACTTGAGGATGTTGTTGAATATAGAAGACTAGTATGTAGAATGTGTAAATAGTTCCTAGGTGAAAAAAAGGGGGAAAAGGATGTTTGCTATAGCACCCAAGGCGTGCTGCAGCGACATGGAAGTGAAGTTTCACATCAGGAAGTGTGTCTAGAGCGATCTTGAGCTCCCTTTATAAATAGAATTCTCTCATGAGTGTTTTTACTTGCTAATTCACTTAGAGGGCTCTAAAGGTTGTGCTTTGAGTGTGGACTTTCTCCTAGTAATATTTTCTTTCTCTCTTTTTTCTTTTTTTGTCCGTGAAGAAGCAGTGCCTCCATGTAGGGTGTTAGGAGTTCATAATATCTGTGTTCTTTAGTCGTCAATCATGTCTAAGTGAGTAGTTTTCTTCACAGTCTATTTTAGACCATGTATTTATTTTTATAAATTATTTATTTATCCATGTTTTTATGAAATCCTAGGAGGTGGAACTTATGATTTTCTTTTAATTTTTAAATTAGTTATTTATTTAGAAACTCCCTCATTTATTTATGAAAATATTTATGAAGCTATTTCAGAAACTCATGAAAACCTTTTTGAACTACATGGGACCATAAAACCTTTGCATTAAATATGTTATTTTGCATGTGTTTGACTATTTACGAACAAGTTAAGTTATTTTATGTTATCAGTTATCGATTAAAGTGTTATGTTATCATGTTCACGTTATTTCATGCTACTATATTTAAATTATTTTCATGGAAATAGATCTAGGATAGAACTTTACGTCAGCGATAACTCACGTTAACCCTAGTATACTGTGTACGATCATAACGTAAAATATGATTCATGTAAAATTAGGGGAAGACTATGAAGCCTGGACATAGGCATCCCGTGATACTTGGTGTCATGTATCATGAATCACCTATCATGTATCATGTAGATTAGGGCAAGGTCGTAAAGCCCGGACATTAATAGGAACAACTAAATAGTAATGCTCGAATTCGTCTATCTAGAGGACTCCCAATTTATTTATATTTTCAAATTCTTTTACATACTATTTAATATAAACTGTATAATGTTTTTGAGTGATATTATATTATGTATTGCATCTGCATGTCATGTCTACGAAATATTCCATGTCGTCGTGGGGTCTGTCATTCACTGAGCGATGACTCACCCCTTATCAACCTTTTTGTTTGTAGATAGCTTTGACGAAGATACACCACTTGTTCAGTAGATTCCAGTAGATCAGACCCTTGATGAGCTTCACATTGCCGTGGAGTTGTCTTAGTTTATATTTCAGTTATTGAAATTAGTTTATTTTTTATGTCATTTAGTAGAGTGTTCTAGTGAACTACATACAAACTATGACGTATTTTTAATTATTTTATTGTTTATTCAAGTATAAAGTTTAGTTTATTTTAAAAGATTTTCTTATTATAAAACATTGTGCGTTTTCATTATTAGTACGTTAGGAGACTTTCATAAGGGAACTAGTCCCTCGCTTGCCGGTAACAATTTATGGGGTCGTCAAAGGCTTTCATATCTGCAGATTTCTAGGTTGGACATCGCTTTTACAATGAATAAACTTATTCAATTTGTCTCTCACCCAAGGACAACTCATCTCGCTGCAACTCATCATTTGTTGAGGTTTCTAAAAGCTTCTCCAATAAAAGGCCTGTTTTTCCCAGCAACAACCATACTTAATCTCTCAGCCTTTATTGATGTCGACTGGGGGCATTGCATTAGCACGTAAATCTACTTCAGCTATTGTATATTTATAGGGGATTCTCTAGTTTCATGAAAATCTAAGAAACAAACTACCATCGCTCGATCCTCCACTAAGACAGAATATATATAGAGCAATGACTAATGTAGCAAGTGAAGTCTTATGGTTAGTTCAACTTCTTAACGAATTTCACATTTCCATCAACACAGTCAAGTTTATATGTGATAATCTCTCTGCCATGTGCATAACATCTAATCTTAGTCTCCATGAAAGGACTCAGCATGTCGACATTGACATTCACTTTGTTAGAGATCATGCTCAATCCAGCCTCTTGAAACTCATTCATGTTCATTCAGATGATCTATTGGTTGATTTACTACCAAAACTCTCCCAGCACCTCAATTTCAGAACTTAACATCCAAGTTGACCATGCTGTATATATTCCATCCAACTTTAGGAGGGAGGGTTATGAGGACTCAAGAAGGCTAGGCTTGTAATTATATGTAAATATCACGGATAGATTAGTCATTGTATCTATTGAGTTAGTTTGATAGTTTTTCAGTTTTGCCTAGTTAGTAGAGTTAGTTAATTTCCAGTTGAGTTCCACTAGCTTCAGTTGATCTTCTTTTTGCAATTGTATCAAAGCACAAATGATCAATGCAAGAGAACCAAGTTCTCATTTTCATCTCAATTCTGATTATTCTGATAAAAAAGAAAGAAAGTCAACCAAAATTAGCCCAAAAAGATTAGCCAAAGCCTCCTACTAAGAAAAAGGAAAAAACTCCCAAACTCAAAAGATCCCCCCAAAACCGCAAAATAATGGAAAAAATTATTTTTAAAAATACCCCTATTACTCATTGACCTGCTCGACTCTCCCAACAACCAAACGAATTGATTCGAGGCGGGTCACCTCATTCAAAACTGCATGACTCGTTCCAACTCATTGTTGGGTTTGTCGGATGGGTGAATTCATCTAAAAAATATGACTCGAATCAGTCGACGTACATCCTTATCCTTGCAGGTAGAGGTAATACCCTGCGTTTAAAACACCAATAAGGGCTAACTGCGGGTCGACTAATGGTACAACTTGGACAAACCCACGATAAATAGACCCACCATTTCTATTAGTGGGCTCCACGAGCTCACTCGTTATCCTATTTAGAGGTTCTCACAAGGTTTTTTGTTTTGTTATTGAATATTCTCTCCCTTTAAAATAAGTGTTTAAATTTTGTCAAATTAGATTTTCAAAACATTTGTTGCACTCATGTTTCCAGTAGAATTAATAGTTTTTTTTCCCCTCAATAATGTCCTTAATTTAATGTAATTACTAAATAGTACGTTAGGGATTATATATGTTTATTTTTAAATATCAATATTTTTATCCGTTCAAATAATTTTTTTATTTTCAATAACATTTATATTTTTTCTTAATTCTCACGATGTCCAGGAATTCATATGACTTAGATACTATGTCAAGAATCTTCTTTTCCAAAATTTTAAGCTAATAGATAAAGGAATTGAACATTTTTATATACCTCCTAACACGCTCTCTTGCGCAAGCGTTCTTTAATTTCACTTGAAGTGTGGTTGACAAAGATCTAAATCATATCAAAAATCGTATTTTTCACAAGTTTAAGTAACATAGAAAAGACAATTAAATAATTTTATATATCCTTTTATAACTTATTTTAAAAGAGGGAGGGTATCAATCTCAATTTTTAAATATGTGGTTGTGTGTGGAAGCTCTATGTTAGATATGATTCTCATTACAGAGAGATTTATATTTCAGTATCTTGGGGACGTATCATTTACATTTCAAAGATCAATCTATGCGTCATTTATTGTATAGCACGCAGAATATCTAGCGCTCACATTTTAGAATTACATGAAAATTTCTCCATTTCCCGCATTAGTGATGCTCTCGTAAGAAAAGAAAAAAAAAAAGGCGTCTAGTGACATTGAGCCACAAAAGAGTGACACGTGTCACAAAATATTTGGTTCTCTCCGGCTAGAGTTCGATAGATTTTAATAAAAGGCCAAAAAATGCGGAGGGCAAAAAGGAAAAAAGGGTATGATAAAAGCTAAAGTAAATGATTTTACAGCACACAATGGAATGGTTTGTTTGTAAGTTGATACTTGAAACTAGCAAAGAAGTGAAGCAAAAGTCTTACACGTGATCCAAGTGTCATCTTGTCCCCACCATGTCCGCAAGCTAGTTTCCACACCAATTTTCTCCATTAACAAACATATGCCAGGCCAACCTGAGTCAATTAATATTCAGACGAAAATATGTTAACTATTTATTTTTATTTTTTTTGAAACACTGTCGATTCGCATTTTCCTATCATTGAATATCTTAACAAAACTCACATTTTATTGAAATCTTATTAACTTGTAGATGAAATGAGTTGGCACAATATCAACACAATATATTCATCTTCAATATTCAATGTAGACTCTAGTCTTTTTACCTTTGATTTGTGACAAAAGTATAATTAATCAACTAGGTTCGTAAGTCATAACTTCACATTAATCAATTTTTTTGAGTTGCTAAGTCTAAGGTTGTGTTTGGATGGGACATTTTCAAATTTCAAAGAATTTGAAATGCAAGGGAATTTACATGAATCAATTAAATTCCCTTCATTTTAAATTTTTAGTTTGGATAAGATAATTATATTACATCAGTTACAAGCTATTTTGTTTGGATAATGAATTGTATTTACCTACTTTAGGTGGGGTCTGACTGACGACCAAACAGGGTAAACAGAGAGAAATTGAAATCCACTCTTTTAAACCTATGAAACACCTCAAAAAAATAAATGAAAATTTAAAATTTCTTTCATTTGGTCTCCAAACAAAGAATTTTATAACAAATCAATTAAAGTCCTCTTAAAAATTACATTACCCTCCAAAAATACATATTCCAAATGTAACCTAAAAGTGCTTGATTTTATATGTGATAAAGAAGTTGCTAACAACACATTAATTCAAAGTCAATTACACTATCAATTAGTATCAAATCCCTTTTTTTCGAAAAAAAAAGAAAAAAAAAATCCAAAGCAGTGTGCTGTTGAAAAAGCCTAAGAAAAGTTTCATTTAAAAAACTACCAAACATTCTTGTTTACAAGGTAGGCGCTGAAACTTTATTTTGGACAAATCAAATTATTCCAGAACAAGTTAAGCATATACTATACTACTAGCTATCGGATTTTGTTTTATATATGCCCGGATTAGCGTAATAGAACCAGCAAGTGGAAAACCACCAGAGGTACAGAAAACGGTGTGGGGGTCATGGATAATGATTGCTGATATAGACACATTATTGTTTCGGTTCCCCACGTTCCATTGGGGGAATGGGCAACTCCGCAGAGAGTTCCATATAAAAATTACTTGGAAAAGGCCCTTTTTTTTCTACTAGGCTTTTCTAATTTCCCTGCCATCTTACTCCATGGCTTCTTCAATACACTCCAGGTAATCACTAATCTTATTTTTATCTTCTTTCTTATTATTTTACCATTGTACGTTTCGTGAACATGCACATTCAGAGGGAGTAAAAAAGTGTAGGTTTTACTGAATATATTTTTTTTAAAATGGAGGACTTATCACTTAAAATTAATGTTATTTATATAATTTGAAATATATTTAATATCGTTTCTTTGATCACTCTAAAAATTTCTCGACCGAGGGAATCTTGGAATTGTTATGAATCCCTCTAGGTAAGAATAATTCCACGTTTATATAATAACAAACTCCAACCGTGCATGCTCGAACATCATGCCACCAATATTTCTTGTTTTAGTTTGATGATAGAGTAACACTGTTGATATATATTCTCTACTATTTCCATTTCCGTGAAAATTTATTTTTCCCAAAAATTTAAGTTGATAGTTAAAAGTAATTGAATGATTTTATATGTTTCTTTATAAGTTTTTTTAAGTTCTTTTAGTTTGAAGCGTGGATAATTATTTTTAAGATTGAGTTAGTAAGGATCCAACTCTTAAAACTTTGATATCATGTTAATAATCATTTATTTTACAAGCTTAAACTAATAAATAGAGATAATTAAATAATTTTATATATTTCTTTGCACCATAAAGATATCTTACTTTTAATTGATAAGAAAACTGGACTTCAGCTGATAGTCTCTACTTTTTCCATTTTGTACTAGTATTAATTGTTATGTAAGGCTAACGTGAAGATTAAAATGTCATTTTGTGTATTTTATGATCATATTCAATACAATGTTGCACAGCTATACAAAAATTTCTTATATAATTAAGAATCTCTCAGGTAATCACACCAACGAAAAACAGTATAGACTTCAAAACAGCCCTTTTGAGCATGATAAATTTCTTAACAGATTTATCATCATTAGTCTCCAAGCACACGTAACATATATAGATCACCACTAGATAAATATAATGTCAGCAAACAAACTAATGGAGTGCCTTTTGCAATAGCACCTCAAAAAATATATACTACTTTGCACTCATTATTATACTTGTACTAGAACTTTTGTAATGAATGCATCCAATTAGGGGTCGATACCTTACACACCGTGTAGTAAACAAACTTAAGTGATAGTCATAATTAAATTTAACAAACAACCCAATGCATGCCAATAGCGAGTTTAATTAAAGAAACACACCCACCAACTGAATTCGATGACTATTAAGTATAGTACTAGTATACCACGATGTTAATTAAAAAATGTATGATACCAGGACTGAAATGAAAGGGGTTTTTTTTAAAAAAAATTAATTAATTTATTTTTATTATCGTGAATCAAAATTATATCCTATTATGAAACTTAAATCATAAGATGTCAAAAATATTAGAGCATATTGTTTAGTCCAACAAATTGAGTGATCAATTTGAGTTGTTGGGCTTAATAAATTATTTGTAAGTAGATATGACATTATATAATTTTTGTGTATGAACTTTCCTATAATGGACAAGCTTGGTTCATCAATTTAATGATAAAATGAGTGTCTTTTCCTCAGCCTTATAAATAAAAACCCACCGCCCCATTGATGTGGATTTTGTTTTTTCATTTTTTTATCTAATCCTATGAAATTATTAGAAAAAAAAGGGAATGAGGAAAACAAATCTCTGTCTCTCTTCTCTTATCTAATAGCAAACACTCTTTCTATTTTTCTCAATCTCTTCTCATAATTCCAACCTCATCACACATGCAAATTGAAATTTTGATAGAAGAAAAAAAAATAGCATAAGTACAGGAAGAAGAAGCTAAGAAAGCTTTGATCAAGATGAGCTATGGATAATATATCTACAATGGCTTCAGGTAATATCTGATCAAGGAGAATTCAAAATGTTTGAGTATCCACGTGTTATAATTAGAAACAAAAGTGTTTGTTGATTTATAATTTTATCATGAAAGGATTCAAGAAATTCACACATGAATGATATTGCAGCTTTTTTTGACAGTGAATATTGCAGCTTGGCTATACCATAATGAACAAGATGTGCACATGTAATACTGAAATTTCCTCCATAGTTAGAATGCTTTTTTTTTTTCTTTCTTTTTTTCTTTTTTTAAAAAATCAAGTAGTAATCTGAAACTTTGTTCTAAAGTAATTATGTTGGTCGTAACAATTCAATATTTAAAATAAGTCGATATAATTAGTCCTAATTCACTCTACATTTAATTAATCATGACAGTCAACATTAGACATCTAATATGTTATACAAGCATTAGTATTAAAATGTGGGTATGCTATATGACTATTGACGTTTTAAGTCAACAACTGTTCTGGCACAGAAACACATGTTCAGCATCATGTAATCGTTTGTTGGTGAATGCCTATTCCTAATAATTACAAATTTGAATGGCCTCTTTTTCTTTAGTATAATTTATGCAACAATCCACTGTGGAAAATGAAATAGACAATAATGTCAATGGCTACACAGAGTATAGTCAATACATGATGACATTTGGTTTATACGTCCTCCTCAAAATAATACTACCAATTATATCAATAGTAATAAGATTAAGAAATGAGAACAACCAAAGTTTGGGGAGAGTGGAGTTTGGAATGATTACCGTCTTACTCCATTTTATCTTTACAAAATAAAATTTCCAATCATGTGCGAAGCACCGTCTCAAATCTCAATAAACTTAATTTGAATCTGAAATATAAGAGGACCCATTTGAGTGGTCCTGCAACAAAAAAAAAATAGGGAAAGGGCTAAGCTAGCAAGTTTACAGAAGAGTTTCCATGCCGCGCATATATGCGGCAGGTTTGTCTTAATTAATTTTGTTTTAGGAAGGCGTTGCTGCCTGTAGAAACACAATTTAATCAAGAACACTGGACTACCAAAATTAAAAATCAGGAACACTTAGGTCCCATGTGGTTTGCGGAATCTTTCAACATTCTCATGAATAACATTCTTAGGAGTAAGGAATACTATTTCCAGGAATAACTTTTTCAAGAATAACATTTAAACATGTTTGGTTCGCAGATTAAATTCCTGGGAATCATGTGGAAGATGTTTTTGTGAATGAATTGTTCTTACCTTTGGTTGACACTAACATTCTTGAAAATATTTTTTGTTTTTTCAAAAATACCCCTAACTAATTAAAATAAAAAAATTGATCATTACACACATTAAACTCATATTTAAATATAATTTACATATAACTAAATATTTTCTCAACTACCTAAAAAATTATTTATTCTCTCAAATTTCTCAACTTTTTAGAAATTAGAAATAAATATTTTTTTTTATTTTTCATGCTATATGTAATTACTCAAATTTCATGCAAAATGTTTGACAATAGCCCCAAAAAAAAAAAAGAACAGATAAAAAATAGAGCAACAAAATAGAACAAATTATACAAAAATTATACTCAAATAAAACAGATAAAAACATAGCAAAACAAATTATAGTTATAAAAAATAGAGCCAAAAAAAAAATGAAAATAGGGCCAAAATAGTGGTTCGTGGAATGAGTACCTCTTAGTGCTGGCAGTGGTGGTGGATGACGCGGTGGATGCCGGAGGATGTGGAAGCTGTAGACGACTCTCAAGGACGTGACTGTGGACGACACAAAGGCTGCGGGATGCGATGTGAATACCACGAGAGAGGTCATGGTCGTACGCGAGACGATGCTAGAGGGTGTGTCACTGGCCACTTGCTGCTGTTGCGGTGCGGTGGCAGTCATTGCTGGTGTGGTGACAGACGAAAGAAGGAAAATGGGACAACGTCAGATCTAAAATGAGAAAAGTTGAAATGGGAGAGGTTGATGATGACTAGATTAAGTTTTGGGAGTGTAAAATTTACCCAATTTTAATATGACTTTCCCGTGGAAATGTTAGAATCCCATGGGAATGTGTAATTAAAACTGGAAAAAGAATGGTGTTTTTAGATGCCTAGAAATATGACTTTTCCCGAAAATGTATTTTTTATTCCGCGAACCAAACGTAAGAATCTATCATTCCTAAGCTTAGATCCTAAGGATGTTGGTAGATTCTGCAAATGGGAGTTTAAGAACTGATAATGTCCAAGGGCTTGAATGTAAAGTTATATGCAAATGTATTTAATTTAATATTAAAAATTATTTCACACTATTTTTTATGAAATATTATTACCCACCACGTTGTAATAATGTGATGAGTTTTAAATAAATTTTAAGTGGCGATGACCTCGTGTAGACAAATTAAAACCGGCTATAGAAAAATGTGGAACATAATGCCAGATGAAATAATTGAGTTTTTGTTGAATTTTTTTTTTCGAGACATGTTATTTTTCGAAGGAGATTAACATTTCATGGTGGCTTTTTCTTCCCTTTTGAAAATCCTAGTAAGGGTGTACATGGGATTGAAATAGGACAGATTTGAGTTGGCCTAAACTTGGCTATATATATTTTGATTGACCAAATTTTAAACACTAACTTAACTTTATGTTTGAGTATACTTGATTATATTCATATCAAATTAACATTAAGTTTAAACCGACCTTTGATTAGGTCAATGCTCTCTTACAAGCACTATTTTTTTTTACCCATTGTCCAAAAGAAAAGTTGTGAAGATAAATTAAAACTCTTCCTATAATTTTTTCAATAATTTTTAATATTGTCAACCAAAGAAAAAACAAATCCACATAACAACTAGCAATTACAACAATTACAAAGGAAAAAACAAGATATACAAGAAAAAACACACGACATGTCTACTTCATGCACACTTTTGCTACCACTGGAGATGAGAATAGACCAGATCAAGTTATGTCTATGTTATAAATTTTTCGCATATGCCTAGCCTATTACCTATTAAAGATTTTTTTTTGGCTTGACATGACTTGTTTTAGAGGTCTAGCCTAACTGAAAGCCTAGTAGGCCAACCTCTTTTTTTGTTTATTAATAGATTATTATAAATATTATAATAATATATTTATCTTTGAATAAATAAATATATGTAACAAAAATAAATATATTATAATAATATATGAATATATTACATTTGCATGTGATATAATAATTTAGTTAGTCTGGTAGTAGATTGGCAAGGGGTAACATGACTTGGGTTCAATTCCCATCTCATTCAATTTCTAATGATAATTATATATGGGTTTAAGTAAGCTAGCTTGTCAGGCCAAGAGGAGTAATGGGTAGGTTTTAAAAAGAAAAATCTAACCCTATTCACGAAAAATATCTAAACCCTTATTCTACCCTATCCATTATTTTTTAAAAAATAATTTTATGTTTACATAATATAAGTGGCAATTACAAAAAATAATTATTTTAGTGCACAAGAACAACACAATTTAAAATAACAATACTATTCATTAACTATATATTGTCACGTTAACACAATAAAACCAAGACATATTAAAGTGAAAATATGCAAACTTCTTCCGACGAATTAGACCAGTGAAAGTAGTTTCCACTTTCTATTCATATTTATTTTTTTAAAAAAATAAAAGAAAACATAGCAAATACATATAGACATTAGTCATCAAGAAATAGTTTCACATAAAGGAAATCCTAATCGTCACAAGTTATGTATAAAGAAATTTTGGATATAGTTGCAAAAAAATGAGCTCCAAAAAAAGTAGAGTTTAAACCTTATAGAAGGGGATGATGTGTGAAAATATAAGTATGATCCAAAGAAAATTATGGCGAAGAACAAAGAAAATTTGAATATAGTAGCAGAACAAAAAATTATGGTAAAAAATAAAACATAATATATAGGACGCAAGTAAGGTCAAGGTGGGTACACTAAAACCCTAACTCGTGCAGGTGATTTCGGGTAATTAACCGTGTGGGTGATTTTGGGTAATTACCCATGCGGGTAATTATCCATTGAAGAACGGGTTTTTACCCAACCCATCAAGTTGGGTTAGGGCGGGTACCCGTGGGTAGGTTACAAAATTGCCATCCCTACTAGCCTAGGCCTGACTCATTCAACTAATTAGGCTTTTGCATCGGCTGAGCTTGAGTTAATTTTTAAATTAGTCAGGTCAGGTCAGGTCATTAGTAGGTTAGGTTAGGTCATTAGTAGGCAGCGTACATAAAATTCAATACCACAAAAAAGTATACTTTATCAAACACAGGTAAAGATGTAAGGATAATAAAAATAAAATTGTGTGTACATATATGTAGGGCAAATTAGGCATCTCAAGTAGCAATATGAGTATGTCTTTTTAATAGTGACCAAACCATTTTTATTTTATACTTTCCCAATTTGATTTTTACATAAATTGGTCCAAATTCTACCCAAATGGCTCCATCTGAGCCTTGTACACCCCTAATTAGATCCTAGTATGAATGAATTATAAATCATATGATAATATAAATAGCTTGATCAAACTAGCTATTATAGCTTATATACACAGAGATCTAACTCATGATTCTATTAGAACTATAGTTAACAGTTATCCAATTATGGTTAAGTTAAAGCTAACTAACTAATAATATTAACTGTCAATTGACTAACTGTTACGAGTAAGTCTGATTGACTGATATGCAACTCGTAACCCTAACCTCAATATGAGTCTAAGAACTTTAAATATGAATGAGCACAGACTGCACAATAATGGTATTGGACTATTGGTGATGTCCTTGGTCCGACGGAGGTGTTACCTAAAAAAATCACTCTGAAACTCAAGTCAGCATGTGAGTAATATGAAGTGATTATTAGAGAGAGAACATACCAGAGCATGAATGAGATTCACACTTATAAACTGTGAGGGGATGACTTACATTCTTTCCGTTGGGATGTTTTGTAACCATGGTCGAGATCATCATGAAGCTAATTATGTCTTATGTGCATAAATGCGTTCGTGATGTTTTATAGAGGTTATATGCGTTACACACTCCTCAACGGTTATGCAAGTGGAATGTTAATACTCGATTTACCTCATAGGCCCCAAGCCTTGAGTCCAATTGGGTCGAGTTTTGTGTACATGAAGATGGTCAAGCTTATATCGGACTTGGATAACCCAATGTTACATCTCAAACTTAGGATTAAAATGTAACACTAACTAACTAATAAATGTGAGTAATATGAGTTAACGTAATTTACTAATGTGCATTACTCGTAAATAGCTACCTGAAAAAGTAAAAAGGTAATATAGAAGGTTTTGAGGCCCCTCTCATAATACTTGAATTGATATAAAACACACTGAAAGTCTAATAGATAAATAATATTAGGATAGGTAAGTAGTATTACGATAAGAATTAGTAAGAATATTTATAAGAGTATTACATTATAGGCTACGTAGGTAAATAATATTAGGATAGGTAAATAATATTAGGATAAGAATTACGAAGAATATTCATAGAACTATTATGTTATAGGCTATGTGTCATTAATTTATGATGTGTGTGATGATGAAACCATAAAAAAGTTTCTATACCTTACAAGTATCATCATCACACACCTTAAATTAATGAGATATAACATATATAACATTCTTATGAATATTCCTCATATCCTAATATTACTTACCCATTCTAATATTATTTACCTATTCTGATATCTGAAACAGGATCACATGAAATTGTTGCCAAAATAAAAAAATTCAGTTGTCAATCAAATCATATGTTCCCATCGGATCTAGCGGTGGCTTTTTTACTCATAAAATAAAATTTAAAAAAGTGATATTTTGACACTAAAACTAATATTAGGCACGTGTAAGTCTTATGATGTATGTGAGAAGACTCCTTAAGTGAAACTAACATGGGTTGAAGATACACACTTAGGTTCACCCACAAACTCATTTTACCTTCTCTATACATGTTGCAATTACTCCATTTTCAAATAGCAATAACTGGAATCAGTTTCCTATCAATCCCCCGCCCCCCACACACACATATATTTTACTAGTGACTAGATAGACACTTAATGTCTACTAAGTCACATTTTTTATTTCATTGGTATTAATATAATTTTGGGTTGAATCTATTTGTTTTGCTTGAGTTTTATTTTAAATAATAATTATAAAATCAAATAAATTTAATGGAAAAATCAGACAAATTTGAGAAAGGTAAGCAAATAAAAATAAATAAATTAAGAGCAAATTACTAACATCAATATACTCATTATTATAACAACTATCATTTACTCAAAAATCAAATATATTCCAAACATATTTTGTCCTACAAATAATTTATTTTTTAAAAAAAACTTATTATTTAAATATAAATATAAATATAAATATATGCGTAAATTATGTTCTTTAATAACACACAAATAATTTTATTTTTAAAATTTGATTTTGAAAACTGCATTTTGAAAATGGACAAACCAAACTTATTTTCGCTATTTTTTTTCTACTTGAAAACAGAATCCATTTTCATAAACCAAACACATTTTCTAAAATTTAAAAATTTAAAAATGAAAACCATTTTTTAAAAATAAAAATAAAAACTGAAAACAGAAAATGAAAATGAAAATGAAAATGCTAACCGAATGAGCCGTTAGTTTTCATTTTCATGGTCATATTCCATGCCAATAGTGACCCGAATTTGTTCCAATGAATTGTATATGTCTGAAAGAAATGATTCAAAATTCCACAATATACAACCACTAACTCTTTTCTCTTCACTAAGAGCTTATTATATCCTCATCTGCCTCAAGCATTACACAAAATCCTTGAAGTGTGTAGCTGCTTTTCTCATTCTTCTTGTGCTCTAGCTGCTTACATGCATGCTCTCTAACGTTGTTGTAGCAGCTCCATTATTCACTCCCCTGCCACCTTTGTAACTGTCCCACTTTTCTCATTGCCCAATCCTTGTGTTGGGTCATTACTACTAAATTTGGGCCTCGTCTTATTTGGGCCCATAACATCACCCCCATTAACAATAATCAAGTTAGGGAACGGACTTTCGACCAAAAAGAAATTTAGGGAATGGAGTATGAAAAAATATAGGAAGAGACTTTTGATTGCAAGAAAAATCTTAATCTTCCCTGTGACTTCATTTGGATTTTTTTTTTACGATAGATATGTTATTTAAATTCATTTTATATTAAGTACTATATGGATTCACAACTTAATTGTTATGGGTATAAGTCTCATTAACATCTTATACAATATAGTAAATAAATTGTGAATTAGAACATTACGTGTTAAATGAGTGCAAATACATTTTGTCTACTTGAGACACTGCAGATGAGATATGGCTATCAATCAAGCTTGCTTACCAGTTACAATATATGTATCGATACGGTTATGGGTACTTACCAGAAATATAATTTTTATTAAGAAACTATTTTGAGGTACTTGTAATCTTCTTTTTAAATATTTGTTGGTGACAGGTGAGACAAGAAGCTATGTTACACATGTATGGGTATGGTACCGGGTATAGATACAGGTGAGGGGCATGTAATTTTGTGAAAAACCGGAGTACGGGTATGTCAAATAAATTTTATAAATTAATATAATAAAAAAAAATTCACAAGATAACTAATATATATCTCCAATCCAAAATCAACATCACAAGAAAAAACTAAAATCATATATTTTTTCATTTCTTTCTCAAAAAGAAAATATAGCAGAAAAGAAGAGAAACTAGAGCTCGTCGAAGACAAGGTGGCGCCAGAGAAGGAGGCGTAGAAAATTGAATGATCAGTGAAGGTATTACCTTATTAAGGTCTGATTAGTAAATCAAACTTACAATTTATAAAAAAAAAATACTCAAAACGACGCAGTTTTGATCATCTGTTGTACCAGCTACACTTAGGCGTACCCAAAGCCGTATATGTTTTATTTTAAAAAAATAATAAAATCTGGATGCATACCTAGCCGTGCTCATACCCGATACGGGTACGGATACTTTTTCAAAATTTGGAGTAACATGCAACATAGCCAAGAAGCTATCAATCTGCAAATGACTGTTTTAGTTGAGCGCAACACCACAAGCCAAATGAACTTTACCTAGTTCATTCCTTTTTTGTCCTAAGCGATAAATTGCAAACGGAAAAAGAAAAATGATAAGCGTCCTGGGCAATGCCGACGAAGAGGTATATAACCCGTTTAAAGAAACTCGGAATTGTCGTAAATGTTAACGAGAACAAATCTTTCCCCATATTTGCAATGAATTCTTATACATGTTGGCGACAATAAATCTTTCCAAGTTTGCTATGCTTGCATAAAAAGACAACGTACAGATTTGGACCCTTTTTGCGCGTCACCACTCTGATTCCAAGTGTGCTTGCCGCCAAGCCAATACATACATACACACACACACACATATATAACCTTTGTACAACCCCTGAATGAAGCACCATATATTAACAACACATGGTTCTACCGGGATGTTAATTGAAGTTGTGTCTGTGCCCGCGCAACAATAAATCAAGCACTAAAACCTCTGTTTGAAGGATGTAGCTGCCCTGCGTCATAGCCACCGCAGGCTGCCATGCAAGCCTCCTCCATGGAGGCCTCAGAAACACCACTGTTGCAAATGTTGGCGAACGCCCGCATGTGTTTCATTCCATACTGAGTCAGTGATCCACAGTGTGTTTCAAACACCCTGACCTACAGCCCCAAGTAAATACTCAATCATTAGTTGATAACAACAGAAAATAATATTTCAACTTAATGAACTTATGATATGTTCATTCGCCAATCCAATTCTTATATATTAGAACTGTTATTTGAGCTTAGTTTTTGAGTGTTGGATCGACCAAGAGTCATGTACCAAAAGAGTGACGAATTCAAATACATAATTAAAGAAGGGTAATACTACTTGAACAATAGTTTTTTGACAACAATACTAGGACACGGTATTTATTGTGAGCAACATGCCTCACACAAATCATGTACAATACGCTAATTTTGTCTTGTTACTTACAATAAATGCGCTGTCCCTGTATTTTTGTCTAAAAATGTTGTTCAAGTAGCATTATCCATTAAAGAATAAGGTAAAAATAGTGATAAGTGATAATACTTTCACTTTATTTTTTTGTCATGCACCTAAATTCTCCCACTATTTTAACATCACTCTTAGGTTTTGATTCAACACAAAAAAATAACCTCCAAATGACATTTTATTCTTAGTACATCTAGGAATTGGTCCAATCTCCTCTACAAAACCCTCCACCACACATAGGTGAGTCCTAATGTGTGGATCAATCCCTATGAAGAAGAAGTGACATAAGAAAGAAAAATTCTTAAATAGGCACAAGTGTGTCAACTTGTTCATAAGCACACTGACAATAAAGTTATTGCAAAGTTGACCGGTTCTATTTTTATTATGAGTGTATCTAAAGAGAAGTGACAGAATTGTGCTTATTCAAGAATCTCTCCAAAAGAAAACGGTGAGAATATAAGTATTCAAATAATTTTACTAGTAAATGTTATAAGAAGAAAATGCATTCCTTTTATTTACCATTGATTTTAAGCATGCCCAATCATCAATAAGGGGCAGACCAGGCCTCCTCACGGACTCTAGCACTGAAGAACTTTTTCCTGGACCATACAGAAAAACTCCAATCAACTCCATGCTACCATCTAAATGGTTCCTGTGCTTCACTGTCTCTGCAATCTGCTTAAGAATTCCTGTCTTCTTTTCTGCTAGATGTTCCGATCTCTTGTACTGCAAGAAAAACAAGTCATATAAAGACGTCACCGAAAGTAATTGAGCAAGGATTAGAATTGAGAAGGATAAATTAGAGAAAGCGATTAAGGTGATGATGAATTGAGGCAACAATGTGCATACCATTTGCCACATGAAGAATAGCTCTGCATCTCTCTGGTTAACAGCTTCCATTTGTGATTCTAGCCCGCCATTATGCGACGGGAAGTTCACGGTGGCGGGATCGAAACCGTGGTATAGATAAAGCTTTTCGCCCGTGATGTTGGTATCGCCGTATTCCATCACATGGGAACCGAACTCGTAGTTGTTAAAATTTGAAGTCCGTCGCTTCACCTGCACAAACAAAAACATTGCTTGATTCTGTTCTTCCCAATGCAACATTTCGATGTATTAAAAGTTTAATCTTACCGAATGGTATTGTTGTTGTACTGTTTCTCTCTTTAGATTGTGACTCTCACTACAGAAAATTCAAGTGCCATAGTTCAGTTTTTCGACTTAAAACAATGAGAAAGCTAATATTTATGTTGCCAACATGATCTACCTATATTTATAACTCAAATACATGAGTGATACATGACTAGAACGAGTGAAGCACACAATAAATCAACAACTAAGAGTAGGCTTTTATTGGATTATATACCCAATGCCGATGTCACATTAATGTTAAAAATAATTCAATAATATTTTTTTTTTGGTGAAGTGAGGGCAAACTAGAATCAAATCAGGAGAGGTATCACTTGAGCTATCACTCGTTGAGAATTCAATGAAATTTTAAGTTGAGTCTTAATTGCTTGACACAACTCTTCTCGGCTAATTAGATATGACACCATCAATTTGAAAGAGCATACCTGTCTTCCATCCAAGCAACACTGTACAAATCCCCAAGGCAAGTGATGTACTCTGGAGGTGGAGAAGGGTCCATCCCAGGACAGTAAGTTCCCCAACTGTTCTCTTGCGCATTGGACGCAGTTGTGACATAGACATTCAGATCCTTGGGCATTATGCCCTCAAAAATGCTCCCACTTTCACAGGCTTCCACATATATAACCTACACAGCCATAGGATATATAACACCATTAATTAGTTGCCATCAAATTGTGGCATCATTTCCAAGTCAATGTCTAAGGGAGAAGTGGAATCTTTACCATCTTCTTGTAACCTCCAGAGGCATGCTTCTTCTTCAGAACATCGATAAAGTCCATAGCATAAAGGTATGGCCTGTTTGGCATCCCTACAATCAAAATAGTAAATGAATGACCATTTCACTTGATGAAACTCAGCATTAAAGGCTCTGATTTGTATAGCTTGTCCTAAATTTTCAGACAGGGTGAGTTTGGTATCAGGTAAAAATAGGAGAGCGATTTTCATGTTACATATAAAACTTAATCTATGAAAAAATTTCCCTCTTTTTCATCCTCATATCAAATTCATCCTTAAAAAAACTAATTTTTACTCCATTAGCAATCACAAGTTCAAAATGTACAAGAGTTATCAAATTGTATGCAAGTGTATATTAAGTCTTATACAATACAGAGTAGATGAATATAGAAACTTTTAAATTTGTAGTAATGTTATAAAGAGCAATGTTACTTGTACATAAACTATATATTTATGTATGCACACACATAAGAATAGAGATGTAGAGAAAAAAATTTATCAAGAAATATTGAGAAAAATTAACGTGAAGAAAGCTTTACTTTTAGTGAACTAACCTGACTCGAGCTAAATTAGGTAAAATTTACTAGAATTTCAACACTAATAATTTTAATCAATAGAAAAATGTAAAGAGAATAAGATCTTTCTATTTTATGTCTACTTCTTATATGTAAATAAGATTACTCGGATGTAAGATCCCTTTATTATTTATTATATGATGGGAAATAAAGAAGACATGGCTAACTCACCAAGAACTCCCGGGCCTCCGTGATCAGAGTAGTATATAAATATCCTATCCTCAGGTTCGCTGTTGATTACTTTTCCACTCCCACCTTTCACCTTACTCTTGTCCCCAAGAATAACGGCATATAAATTATCTGTGGTCACATTCTCACCGGTGTAATCCTACAAGGAATAACGCATCCCACAAATGAGGTCTATTCAATTTACTCCTAAAGTAGTGCAATTATATGACGAATAAAGCTAATTTCTCTTGTAACAGGTGACAAGCCCTTTTTTTGGCTTGTGACAGTGACTAAAATATTTAGTCTTTTAGAGCATGTAGCTAGCTTGTTTAATTAATGGCCAATGAAATGTCACTATTATAGAAAACATCAACTGGGAAAGGCAACATTGCGTTACATCCACACTAATCCCTTCCAATAACGCAATAATTGCGTTATTAGCGGTTGTTTTCCACTAACTCATCCTATCAAATTAGAGTAACGCTAAGTATACAAAAAAGTAGATGCATAAATTAATTGTTCATCAATATTATAGATGCAGAAACAAATATTTTCACGCATGGAAGCATGATAAAATGAGACTCGCGGCGCATAAAATACTAAAAAGTAGTTGTCACACTCTCTTTCTTGGCTCCCACTCATACTCTAAAAACGCGTGCACTCATCCTCTCTTGTAAACAAACATTACAAAACAAGTGAATAAACGTTAAAAACCAAATAAGTAAACATTATTAAACAAAATAAATAAAATAAAATGAGACTCACACCAACTAAATAGAAAATAATAATATTTAATGTTAGGGTATAATTGATGTACACTTTTTATTTTTATTTTTTTCACAGAAAACTTTCTCCACCAAATCATATTTAGATTTTAAGTTACTCCATGAATACACAAAAGAAACCCAATTCCTCTAATAAATTTGATCCAGCACAAAAAAGGTCCAAGGGGATATTTAAAGTGATTGGCGAATCAGTTTATATAAATGTGGAACATAACTTTCCGCCACCAAAAAGAAAATCAACTTATCAGATGGCAGATGGCAGATGCTCTATGGGCCCTCTACAACAATGACTTAAAGTCTTTTTGGGTAATTTACTCTTGGTGTTTATCACTTATTCTTGAATTTTAATAACTAATACGTTGGGGCTAATTAATTAGTTTTTTTCGTTTTTCGAAGAAGAAATTAGTTGACAAAATTGTTATTTGCACGTCATCTGGTTGCCTACTCAAACACTAATTCGGTATTGCTGCATGTACCTCAATCATTTTCTGTACACTAATTAATGATATGAAAAGTTATGGATATATACGTATGAAAGACCTGTTAATTCATGTCTTTTCTTTTTTGTTAAACCTTTTCTTTTTTTTTTCCCCCTTCTAATAATGAAGTAACATACACATCTTCCATCTCTGTGCACGCATGTTTTAGTTTTCCACAAAGAAAAAAGTTGCCGAAGTTTCAGAATCCAATAATGCCTCAACCTCTGGCGTTAATGTAAAAAGAAAAAACTATACTTGAAAAGTGAAATTGCAAAATCCTGGCACTAATATGGTTTAGTTTAGAAAAAATTTCAAACGATGATAACCCACCCGGCGCCATATTAATTTAATTAAGAGTAAAAATTATTTTTCTACTAATATTTTAAAGTTTATATCAGTTTTATTCTAGAAGAGATTTATGTCAATTTAATTCTAACACTTAAAATCGTCCATATATTAAAATTTAAAGGGTCAGAGCTAAATGGTTGTAAATAATAAAATTTAAATTACTACTAAATTGGTTTAAAATGTTTTTTTCTTAATTAAAAAAAATCTTGCCTTTAATTATTCTTTAATCAATTAACTTGATGAGTTAAAGATTGAAGGGTAGAAATTGAATGAAAAAAAGAAAATGAAAAAA
>QANU01082440.1:23678-50456 GCA_003254905.1 Nissolia schottii | reverse complement strand
TTTTTTTTTTCTTTTTAAATAAAAAATTATAAGAAAGATTTATCGGTTTGTAAACATAGCTTTTTTATAAATTGATAAATCTTTCTTATAACTTTCTATTTAAAAAAAATTAAATTTGTTATATTGTATAAGGTTTGATAATATTAACTAATATTATAATATTAATTTTTATCACATATTTAACGTAACATAAGATAGTATAATATTATAGAGTCTTGACAATTTTTATCTTTCAACCATTGTGTGAAGTTATTAGGCTTTGTCATGTCCTAAGTTGTGGCTAGCAACAGAAGAAGGCACCGAAGAAGCTTAGAGACTTCATGGTCGGTAAGCCGTTAGGATAACAGTTAAAACTAGAAGGTCATTTGTGTAATTAGTGACAATAAGTTGCTGGTGCAATTACAACTCGGGAGAGCTAAAAATATCAAGCTCAATTTGAAGCAGAAATTTTACAAAGTTTTTGCATTGTTTGAATAGCAATCACCTCACAATGACATCTACACTAGCCTCCATGCTCATTGGAATAGGATAACGTGTTTCACGGTAGCTCATACAACCAAAATTCATATCACAATTTCAAGATCAATTTACCCGCTTTCAATGCTAATCAAGTAGATGACTGGATCTTCAAACTCAAAGAATTCTTCGATGTCACCAATATTCCATGAAACAGAGCATTCGAATTTCTTCATTCCACATGGTTGGTGTTGCATACTCCTAATACAAATGGATGGTACACAACAATTCCACTGATAATTAAATCATGTTCATCGAAGCTCTTCTTTAGCGATTTGGTATGGCATTGCATGAAGATCCACGTGAACCCTTGAAGGAACTTCACCAAACCAACACTGTCACAAGGTATAATTTATATATATATATATATATATATATATATATATAAATAATAGTTTACACTTTATTTTTTTTCAATAATAATGTATTCTGGGAACTTATATTTTTTTAATCATTTTATTATTTTTGTTAGCAATAATTTTTTATATAATATTTCATCATTAATTTCTAATTAATTTTAATCATTTTTCTTGTAAAATTAATTTTTGACATATTTATGTACATGAATATTTTTGTCCATAAAATTAATTTTATCATATACGAGCTTATATATATATAATGACACAATAAACGTTGGATATAATAAAATTATACAGTTACATTGACGCATAAAAAATTATATAGTATAAAATCTTATATAATGTGTTTCTTATATTATACTATCAAGCTTTATATTATCATGTCTAATACTATCAGACCTTATCATATACAATGTAGGACTAAACACATTGATTAGCATAGGAAAATAGGTCAAACTTGTCGGGGTGATATTTCCAATCGTCAAAATTTTTCAACCCACTGCGTTAGACATGCTTGACTTGAGGTGAACTGGACCAATGCGGGTTCAACCCAATGGGTAAACAGGTTGGGTTGGGTTTGGATTGTTGGGATCAAACATGGGTATTTAAACGGGTAACCTGTCAGGCTATCGTGAGATTAATAGGAGTGACATAAAATGAGCTGAGTTAAAATTGTATGTGTCACGTTATGAATTAACGAACATAACAAATGTCGGGTATAAAACTAAACAATTTTATATTAAAAACCAAAGCGAAAGAAATTTTTTATTAGGAGTCAAAACAAAAATTTGCAATTTATTAATTAAGTACTAAAAATTGGTTTAAGTTTTTTTTGGTTGGCATGAATCTCGTATTATTTAGTAATAAAAATAAACGGGTTGTCGAAAAAGAAATTTTGTATTTATGCGTATCAGTCCCAAATGCGACATTCAAGGACAGCTTTTCATGCTTGGCTGAACTTCTATTTCAACTTGAAGTGCAAATATAAAATAATTACAAGTTTAGATGATTTATCATCTAGCATCTACGTACCATACATATATAATATAAAAAGATGACAAGAAAAAGATTGATTGATACTAAAATACCATTTGAAAAAATCCATTGTCGGAAAAAAAATGTAAACGAAAATAATACACAAATTATCAATTTATTTTTCTTTCCCGATTAAACTATCGGCATCTAGGCTAATTATGCTCGACCCAACTGTGGAACCTTAATGAAGTACAGATCACTTTGTGAGAATTTTCTCTATTCATAAAGCTCAAAGTCAAGTCCACTAATTAAAGAACCAAGAGCTACTCCACGATGAAACCCTTCTTTAGTTACTAAATTCTTAATTTAATCTTTCAAAATGTATTTTACATTAATTAAAAATGATATCAAAGTATTCCATTCATCAAATTTCTTGTTAAGATTTTATTTTTTATAAAAAGATTTTTATCCATAAAGATGCATATCGATACTTATAAAGTTAAAAAATATACATAAATATAAAATTAATAATATACAAATAAACTCATTATGAACTAACCAATGATACGTGGCTCTATTATTTGTTTGAAGACTATTCGAGGTCTAATCATTTTTCACAATGGAGATTAATACAAAAAATGTTATAGTTTGAAGAATGTTTTACATGTATGTTTGGAAAAGTTTTAAAATTAAACTTATTTCAATAATTACTTTTCACATAATTGATTATGGAAGAAAAAATCTTTATCTGATAATTGGTTTCAAGATAATACATCTTGTTTTTTATAACATATCTTGTTTGGATTGTAAGAAGAAAAAAACGATGATTTTGTATGGTTACAAAATTTACTAAAAGGGACATAAAATAGTTATTCATATTAAATAATTTTTTATAGTTACAGTCAATTTAATTAAAAAAAACAATAGCATTACGTGTATTATACAAAATGATTTTTTGAAACAAAATAATGCTAAAAAGTTATACTTTTGTTTTTTCTCACGCAAAACAACTTAAATGATGCAAAATAGATTATAATTTATTCGAGACAAATTACTCAAATATGGTGACAGTTATATTTTTGAAGCACCAAAATAAAGTTTTACTTTAAAAATAAAATGAGTAATTAAATCATAGTGAAAATCAGGAGGTTTTCAAGATTTATTTTTAATAATATAACCGGTCATGAAATATTTAAAGATAATTATATTTATTTTTATATGTTTAGTTGAATAATTAATAAAAGTATAATTTTATTATCTTTATTTTTTAAACTTTTAAATAAAAATATTTACTATTTTAGTATTACTCCAATGATTTCTAAAACTTGTGAGTTGTGAGAGACATTGTTCTCGCAATTATGATAAATATAACATTAAAAAAGTGTTATTTTGCCGAGAGTTAGTGGCCCAAGTCACATCTTTCTTGATTCAGTATTAAGTGTTATTCTCCTTCTCGTGTGATTTACAAAAATCAAACTTATATCTTCATGCTTACATGGGAGTAAACTACTCATCAGTCATCACTCATTCACCAACTTATTGATAATAACCACTCTTATTTTCTCGTGTTTTGATTTATATTTGAATTTGAATATTTAACTACCCAATATCGTGTATTTATAGTTACATATTTTATTATTTTAATTGAATAAGAAACAATTATGATAAGCAGTTAAGTGGAGAATCTTTGATGGTAGTGTAGATGCTGTACAAGCACAACTCTTAAAAGTCCCATGCCATAAGTAATGTTAATGTGTAGTATTATATTGCATATTTTTTGTGACGGTCGTACAAAGGAATTTTGTAGCTCAATAACTTCGAGTCTTGTTCACCATTGACGTGCATACTATAATAATAAAAATTAACATTAAAAAACAAACAACAGGTACTTATGAATAAATTTTTGTAATTGTCAAAGTAATCACACATTTCTAATACACAGGTTCCTAATAGTAAGGCAAATATAGAACATACTTTTGGTCTTATTATTTAATGACATGCTTATAAAAATAAACAAATAACAATTATTTTTTACTACATTTTTTTAAATGTCAAAGTACCCATACATTTCTAGTACACAAGATCCTGATAATAAGGCAAGCGTAAAACATACTTTGTGTCTCACTTTTTAATGATGTACTTAAAAAAATAAATAAATAACAAGTCCTTTGCACTGCATTTTTTTAAATGTCAGTGTACACACATTTCTAGCAAATGTAAAACATATCTTGTGTTTCACTTTTTAACAAAACTCTTAAAAAAATAACAAATAAAATATAACATGAATAATGGATATGTTTGAATATAAACCTGATTATTTTCAAACACTTTTTCTGAGATGTCTAACGAGGGATTCACAGTATCATCAACTTTTGGAGGGCTCACCATCCTAACACGATTTTTAACTAAAAGATGCAGATTGAAGGAAATATGCTGTATGAATTGTGGAAGAATTGATCAGGAGAAGTGGATGTATTTTAGGAAGTCATAACCATGTAGAGCTTCCTCTCCTTCACGTTCACCAACCCCCTTGTTTCGGGAAGAGAAACGCTCAGAGTCAAGGCCTGAAATCGTCGTTGACCCAAGCGATTTGAAGACTTGCCCCCAATTTGAAACACCTCAAAACTCACCTCTGTCGAACCTAAAATTGCCAACCTTTCCGACGATTTTAGGGGCTGACATAGTTTTTTTTAAATTTTTTTTGAATTTTTGGAATTGCTCCAAGTTTTGGTTATTTTAAAATTCTGCCCCATATATTTGTAAATCTTTTTTACGCCCCATATTATGGAAAACCCTATTTTTTGTCCCATAAAAATGTTAAAACCCCTAAATGTGATAAGGTACAAACTAAGATTATGAGTTCATGATTCTACCTAATTAAATAAAGTAGAGGGAGAGAGGAAAAAAAATCTAGCACTAGAAATTGTCGTATTACGGCGTATCTATGCTACTAGTCGATTTTTTTAATTTACGACGACCACAATTATTAGAACCACGACATAGTTTTTTAAAGCGAGATATTTTTACGAGTAATCATTTGAATATTGAAAGAATCTAGTAACCAAACAAAGAATATTTTCCCTAGGTGTTTTAGTATTTGGATTGAATTCCAGTCTTAAAAAAGTAAAATAAGCATTGAACTAAAATATCGCTATATTGTTTGTCAAGTTTCAACTATTTTAGTGGCTAACTATGGCACAAGATTAGTTGAGCAAATCATTTCAGTCTCAACTTGGCCTTAAATGTGTGGTCTTGACTAATGCTTACATAGTTGATTTAACATTCGTATTTTGTAGGTCCAGTTTGTTTTCTGGCTGCCAGCTAGGTAAGCTGTACCCATCGCCCTCCACAGAAAAATGTTCGAAAGAATCTGTGAATGTCTGTATGCAAAATGCAATGAGGTCAAGAAGGTCGATGAAGTATAGATAAAGTACAGGCATAAACTCTGAAATCAAATAGATGCTCAATACACTAAATGTTTTTTTTAACACAAGAAAAATCTCTTTATTAAGACCAAACATAATAGAAAAGCTCTCTCTTCTCCACCCAAAGGAGATATGTATAAAAGAATTCCAACCTTTCTTAAACATAGGAACTATTTGGTTTCAGACTTTCTGTTTTCATTTCTTATTTTTAAGTTTAATTGCAAATCTGTTACCTTATATTTATTGTTTTTTTATAAAATCCTGAAAAGAAAAAAATGCAATAAAAACAAAGTGGTAGTTTTTTTAACTGAAAACAGGAAATTAAATAAAAAACCAAACCAGCCCATAGCTTCTCAGTATTTCCCTCTCCATGAACTCCACTTCAGTTTAAGTTGGTACCACAAAGGTGGTACTCCCAGAACTCCTTGTGTTAGCCTTGGATCAAACACATCAAATTGCACCCGTCTCAGCGAATCCAAGATAACCTGAGCAGGCACTGCTGGCAGGAGCACAGGAAGAGCCTCGGCAGGCACACTCTCAGCCAACTTGTGAGCTTTCTGTAAGTGAGCATTTGCTACTGACGCCATGTCAAAAACAGCATCACGAAGTCCGCCACGAGAATCCAACTGCACCTCATCTCGACCTCCCTGCTTAACTATCAAACCATGCTTGGATGCCACTGCAGTTGGTATGTAAGAAAAATGGCGGTTGCGGCTGGCGTGATATGGCAGTGCTTTAAGGAGCAGAACAATGCCGCTAGCCTTGCCAATGTGTGAGGCTGCGTGGTCTGCTGCGGTTGACGTAACACCACCAGCTTGAAGGGTCAAGTACAGCATAGTTGACACTGTGTCCTCAGCATATTTCTCCAACTCCTGCATGGTTTCTGGCATCTCAGTGACCTCTCTTCTTGCATCATTGATCCTGGCTTCAACAGATCGTTTCAACCATATCTTACTGAGTTTGGTCTCAGCTATCACGGATGAGAGGGCCTGCGCTGTTGGGTGTTCAATCAATGTATTGGAGTATATTTTATCTATGGCTTCTTGCCACCATACAAGGCGCATAAGGCCAATCCTGGGATCTGAAGAAACATCCATAGCTCTAGATGTTTCGACATTCAAGGCACGGAGTGCAAATGCTGCCTTCCGCATAGATTGAGGCAGTTCAAGAAGGCAAAGATAGTGATGATAATCATAACTACGCACTTGTTGTACGCAATAAGAGAAAGCTGTCTTTAAGCTGCTAGATGCAGAAGTACCAGTCATTAAAACCTGACCAGGGTGCCTACAGATACAAGTTACATTAATCACAATACTACCACAAGCTATAGACCGAAAGTCGCAGCACAGAAATCATATTGATGGAACTTCATAAATAAGGAAAACAAAACAAGTTTGTTCCTAAATGAAATCATGAATTTCATTCAGTATTGTTTCCTACAAATCCCTAGAACATAAAAGTATATGTACAACAAGGACAGGAATGAAACAATCACAATTTGAAGTCATAACTACTATTTGAACAATTTTTCAGAGTCATTAGTGGCTCTCACTGTCCAAAAATATTCTCGTTTTCCTCTCAATTCTTGTAACTATTTACTGTTTGAACTGTCATTGAAGCTTGTAGAAACTGGATAAAGCCTAAGTTAGTGAACTAGTAGTGCAGCAAGATCTCTTTGGTTGGAATAGCCGGCTCATATGTATGAGAAAGTACTGCATGTGCATGTGCGCGCAAAAGACACGAGTGGGGAACAATTGCAGAGACTTTACTGAGTGATAAAGTGACACTTGGTGATTAGAGGAACAGAAGAGAGGTAATCAGATTCTTTATTTTGAGTTTACACAAAATTTGTGAGAGGATAATAACAGAAGAATGAAGAACGAAAAACAAAGAGAGAACAATTATCAAAACCATCATCAAGTTCATTGCTTAAACCATAAGAGAAACTGGAAAATCCCCACGCATACCTTTGTCTGTTTTCACTCTCTGGAATCACAAAAAAATAGTAGTATCTGCTAAGTGAAGCTCAATTTACAAAAGCATGCTCAGATTGTGTCTATTTGCAGACCAGATTCTGTTTTGGGGATTGCTTAAGTACATTATGAAGGGAACTTACACAAGCAAAATGCAGGGCAAAAAGCGAGTATAAGGGGCTACCACATAACAAATTTCAGCCAAACAGTTTCAACATTAGCAGTCACAGAATCTCAGCATGATTTGAAAATTCCTCAAAATTTTAGGTATTGAAATGATGACCTTTCAAATAAATATTGATTTCATGTCAGCTTTCGAATGAAGCTTGAATTGACCCTTTGATCCTTCATGTATTAACTTTCCAACAAGCCAAACACTGTGATTTCAAGTTGTATAATATAACCGAAGTTATGCTCAAAAGTCAGAAGAGTAAATAAAAAAAAAGCCAAAATGATGCAGCTTTGGAAAAATAACAAGATTTGGGCAAAAGCTTGACTCAATATTACACCAAATGCATATAAAGATGTCTTATTATGTACTGGATGCACACAAATAGAACCATAATCTATTCCATAAAAGCTGGGACTGGGAGATATGAACCGAGAATGCTTGATTCAGCAATAACATGCATGAACCAGATCTCATTGGAAAAATAACTCCTTTGAAGGATGAAACCAAAACTCCATACAATGCACAAATAATCGCAGCATCCATACGGTCAAGCAATAAGACCAGACAACTAGATGGTCAAGAACTATCATATGTTCACAATACAGCATAAAATTTACACCAGAAATGGGTTAGATGTTAAACAATGGGAAGACTTTAGAGCCAACCATCCAAGGTCCCAACTGTGTAGCAAATGGTATCTCCAGCATACATTTACACAAGTTCTCAACCGACTCCCTATGCATTAACATCAAATCAGGCCATACCTCACTCTTAAGTTCAGTCATAAGATTAGAACAACATTAAAAAGGCAGCACACAAACACTCCCAGTCTCACAATGACGGTTAACTAATCAAACTGAAATGTAGCAAAGACCAATGAAGGCTTGGAGCTGGATGCCAACAGTGACAGCTCATAGGACAGCCCTGAGGGTGAGAGCCAGCCACCTCAGCTAACAACAGGGCCAAGAGTTTAGAAGGAATGAACATGTGTCAGACTGTCAGGTAATTGAAGCATTCAAGGGCTGCACAGAAGTTCAAGGAAATGCATAGTGAAATCCCAGCTGAGAGACTTCGCTGGAGTGAGAGCGAAATATTAAACAAAGGAAGTGAATGTGAGGGGAGTGGAGATTGTATGAATTCTATATACCCTCCCCTTGACTCTCTCCCTTTTTCCTTCTCTTTTCTTCTCGGTCTGTTTTTATTTTCTTGCCTCTGTACTTGCTACCTTTGTTCATGATGGCTACCATCTCATTGCAAGATATTCACATTGAATAATACTAAGGACAGAGAGGTTATTTAAGAATTAGTGTGTTTTCTTCATTACTTACTTGAGTTCATTACGTAAAAGGTACATGGTCACACGGTTTAAATTGTTGCTAGATAAAGCGGATGAAATTCCTCAGGTGTTTTAATGCTGCCATCTACAAATTTAAAATTGTTTTTGGAAATGAGGGCATGTCTCATTGCTC
This sequence comes from Nissolia schottii, assembly GCA_003254905.1. NCBI lineage: Eukaryota > Viridiplantae > Streptophyta > Magnoliopsida > Fabales > Fabaceae > Nissolia > Nissolia schottii. The sequence goes on along the minus strand of QANU01082440.1, from coordinate 41,567 downwards.
TTGCCCATTTGTGATAGTTTGAACCTGTGAGCTGTGGTGAGACCATGACTGTTGAGGTGTTTTCATTGGGATGAACATAGTAGCGGCTAGAGGGGTTTTGTGTACGATCGACAATGGTATGACTCAGGGTGCGATCATTGATGTGTAAGGGTATGAATTGGTTAGTTGAAGAAGAAGTGTCATGATTGTGCTTTGGCATTTTCTTGTGCAGCAGAGCAGCTTCGTTACCATCAGAGTATTAGTGTGAACAGAGTAATTTTGGAGAGTATTCTTCTCATTGATAAAGCAGTACTATATATACGAGGCTTGAGGCTGCCTATAGTCAGCTCATACCGGTGCAAACATACAAGTACTACCTATGAGTATACAGCTCATGGAATCACCCGAGAATAAAGGAAAATAACAGCCTATATGTTGAGTTTTGCCGCTGAAGTGTGCTAAAGGGATAAAGGGAAATAACAAACTATGAATCTACCACAAAATTAGGCTAGGTACAGCAGCTACACAGTACAAACTCAGCGTGTGTGATTGAGAGTGCCTTCTAGAAGAACTTATGCTGCTAGTATTTTATTCTTGGTGTTAGCACTAATTTTATCACTTAATCCTTTTATAAGCCTCTCTAAACAGACACATATCACTGGAACATTGAAAGACAGAAAAGAGAATTCATATATCTACCCAAATGACCAAATAAGATGAAGAAGCACGCCCTATGCTATGAGGAATTTTATCAAACACTAGGCATGCAACCCCATGATGATGATGGGCATTCCAACTACAAAGTACTAATAAGTTGTCGAAAAAATGCGGAAATGTGTATGAAAATCATTAGTGTCAAGAGTTGTGAGCTAATGATGATGCAGTTATAGTTACAAGCGATCGCAGATCTCAAAGCATATTTAAATATTATTTATATAATTTGGCTAGATATGCTCACCTGAAAGAATAAGAGGGTCCGGTTGTTGTTTTCCTCCTCTCGCGTCCCAGAATAGTGCAAGGCAAACACACAAAATGTTACGTGGCTGTCGAGTTTTGGGCCTGTTGGCAAAGGGAGGGAAAATTCTTATGAATGGGCCATATCGATCCAACGGTTCGACAAGAAAATAAACACGGGAGCCTTCCCTTAAATGCACGATATTAAAAAATTAATTAATTTACATGTATTTAAAAAAAATATATTGAACGTTGAAATTAACTTATTTTTTAACAAGTGTTATAAAAAAAATAAATAATTCATAATAAATAAAAATATAATTAAAAAAATAATAAATTAATATTTTTTTAATTTAATCAAACAAAATGAATAGACAGAATAGTAATCAAAATGGTCATGGTGATATTATAATGAAATTAAACAGGAAAATTACATTTTCACCCTTCTCCATGTTTCTCTTCCCCTCTCCCCTCTCTCCTCTCCTCTGGCTCAGGCCCTTACCCAATACCCACCCTCGCCCCTCTCTCATCCGGACAAAGTTAACAAAGTATGAAAATGTCTTATTCCGGATCCATAAAACTTGTTGCAGAAACCCACTATCTCTAAACAAAGTTCAGTTCCACGCTAGAAAGCACAAAAGCACTACACCAATCAACTCAAATAGAAACCAAGTAACAAAAGAATAGAAAAAGAGCCAAAAACTGCAATTATAACAATATGTTAAAACAAAACTTCGAGAGAGGATGCCTAACATAATTTAACGGAAAAGAGACAATTTTTGAACGAAATGGAATAATGGAGGGAAATGGGGGAAAAGAACGAACCGTAGTCAATGCGAGGTCTCTTGGACACGGCGGCCAGATCCAGATGTTAGTGGGTGACGCGTGGCGCCAGTGACAGTGCGATGTTGCAGATCTGGAGATCACGTGGGGGCGGGGGTCGCAGCTGACGCTGAGCCCGGAAACAGTACGGGTGGCGGCTTTACAGGAAGAGAGAATGGTTAGCGTGCCGTTGGTGATGAAGGCACGAAAAGAGAGGTCCGTGGCGCTGGGCAGCTGGGGTGAAGAGGGGCGACAGTGTGGGCAAGCTGCACAGTCTCGGTGGTGGAGCCGCCGTCGCCGGTGGCCGTGAGTGGGCGGTGGGAATGGAAGGAGGTTAGAGAGAATGAAAGAGAGAAAAGATTAGGTGAACGTAAAATGGACCCGCCAAATAAAAATATTATTAAAATATAAAATGTTAAATAAGTTTTTATCTACATGAATTGTGAATTTTGATTTTGTACACTATTAAATTTTTTCTGTGATTTTAAATCCTTGATATTTTCTTTAGATTTACTTCCTAACATTAGGTTAATAGTTAAAAGGTAAGGTGATGGAATAAAGTTGGTATACTTCATTATAATTTAGTCAAAATATAGTTAAATTAATCTTTAACTGTTGTCAAATTAATCAAACACGGTCAAATCAATTTCAACCATGGTACTGAGGGACTAATTGCGAGTCCTATTAAATTTTATTTAATTTATCTAAAATACTCTCCTACCTAACTTAATCAAAGTAATTATGTAAAATAACTTTTAGTATAACTTATGATTCTCTTTGGTGGTCATATACACCTTATAATTTTATCTAAATTCTTAAACAAAATTAAAATTTGTTATTACAATTTTTAAATTATTTTTAACAAATAAGTATTTTATAAATTTATAAATTTATTTATTTTAATATAAATATAAAACTTCAATATCAAATTGAAGCAATTTCAACTTTTACTTATATAATTATTTTAAAAATTATATAATTATTTCACGTCACATGCAATTTATAATATAATTTTTTATCATAAAAAATAATTTTTGAATTAAAAATTTAACACATTAAGAAATAAAAGAGTCAAACTTTTTTCTCTATTAATAAATAATATTACGTAAAAAATTATAAAAAATAATATATTTTAAAGAATACATGAAGTTTAGATTATTTATAATACATGAAATTTGAATATAATATTCTTTAACAATTAAAATACATAACTATGTGAAGTGAAGATTACATTCAACCTCCAAATTAATTATATTATTACGATGATAAACATAGGTCACATTAAAATTATATAATTCATTATTGTCTTTTTTTTAATTTATTTATTCTAACGAAATATTCCTTCAAACTAACACTTGTTAGTTCCTAAAAGGGATAAAATGCTATTTTGCATGAAGATTGAGGCTAATTACTATTTTATAAAAAGTTCTGCTATATGTACACCAAAAATTATACATCATACATACACCTCGTACTTATATACATAAAGTTTGTGTTTTAATTCTTGTAATGTTTGTGCACTTAATTAAATATAGTTAAAAATATTATTTACAAGTTTGTAATGTTTGTACACTCATGAAAATAAAGTTTGTCTATTACTAATGGTGTATGTATGAGTGTATAAAATTTAGTGTACATATAACATTTTTGTTTATTAAACTTTGATAGAGAGAATGCTTTTTTTATCCTTTTAGTTATTTGCATTTAATTTATTTTTTAAATTAATTATATATTATACACTAGGTGAACCTGCTGATCCCAGCCGAACCTTCCAGAAGACCTCAGCTACGGACACCAGTCCACTCCACTCCCCAGTCTTCTCGTGGGGGGCTTCTCTTCTCTCTTTCTCCCACTAATCTCTATATTCGTTTATAAATCATATTTCCTCCTCCTCCTTCTTCTTCTGTTCAATTACCTTCCTGCCCCTAAACGCCAAACCCCGCACCCTAAACCTTCAATGGCCGACGAAGCAAAAGCTAAGGGCAACGCCGCCTTCTCCGCCGGAGACTACGCCGCAGCCATCCGCCACTTCTCCGACGCCATCGCCCTATCCCCCGATAACCACGTCCTCTACTCCAACCGATCCGCCGCCCACGCCTCCCTCCACGACTACTCCCAAGCCTTGTCCGACGCCCAGAAAACCGTCGACCTCAAGCCAGACTGGCCCAAGGGCTACAGCCGCCTCGGCGCCGCTCACCTCGGCCTCGGCCGCCACCACGACGCCGTCTCCGCCTACAAAAAAGGCCTCGAAATCGATCCGAACAACGAAGCCCTAAAATCCGGCCTCGCCGACGCCAAGTCGGCGGCGGCGTCGTCGGCTAGGTCCCGTGCGCCGCCGAGCAATCCGTTCGGAGATGCGTTCTCCGGGCCGGAGATGTGGGCCCGGCTCACCGCCGACCCTACCACCAGGGCTTACTTGCAGCAACCGGATTTCGTGAAGATGATGCAGGATATTCAGAAGGATCCGAACAATATGAACTTGTACCTGAAGGATCAGAGGGTGATGCAGGCCATTGGGGTTTTGCTCAACGTGAAGATTCAGACGGGCTACGACGACGAAGGCGATGTGCCGGAGGCTTCAGCGGAGTTGCCGCCGCCACAGCCTGAGAGGAAGCGCGCCATGGAGGAAGAGCCTCCAAGGGCGGCTGCGGAGGAGGCCATGGAGGTGACGGAGGAGGAGAAGGAGGTGAAGGAGAGGAAGGGTTTGGCTCAGAAGGAAAAGGAAGCGGGGAATGCGGCCTACAAGAAGAAGGAGTTTGAGACAGCGATTCAGCATTACTCGAAGGCTATGGAGTTGGACGATGAGGATGTATCGTACCTCACTAACCGTGCCGCTGTTTACTTGGAGATGGGAAAGGTGTGTTATTTGAAATTTTGCTCATAGATTAATTGAGTTGAGTCTCGGTTTTATTCCTATTTGATGAGTGATGTGAATAGCTTTGGTTCAATGGATAGAGCTAGAAGTTGTTTCTGCTATGTGTATAGGTGTTTGTGTTTTAGACTTTTAGTGTTTGGTTGAATTGGATATTAACTTCACTGCTATTTCATAGTGAAGAATGTAGAGGTGTAGAGTGTAGACCATCTCCTCTAGACCACAGTCAAGCATATATGATCACAATCACACCAAATTATGGCATGCCATAACCTAAAATGATGTGGAATTTTGCATGTCTGAATTAAAGGCTTTTATAAATTGTCAATCGCATCCTTTTGATATTAGCTTTCAATTGTTAGAGTTTAGACCCAAGGTTGGATGCTGCTGATATCTTATGCGTTATACCTCATTCATGCCTTGGCTATAGAATTTTAGTGTTTGGCTGTTTCGTCATTGGTTATATTGAAGATCATTTTTAGGTGGTGTCTGGGAGGATGGATTTGGTGATTATATGAAGGGCTCTGTTCTTTTCCACCATTACTATCACACATACCATCAACATAGCACGGCATTTATGTTGTTGAAGCTTACTTTGCTAGCCAAGGAATTTGATCGAGTCTGCTCACGGGTTGTATTTAGTTTGCCTGCATGTTTGTAAAGGTTTTTGCTTTTTTCATTCTATGTATTTGGTGCAGGGTAGTAAATCCCATGGGACCCCAGCATCCCATCCCATCCCCGGCCCTCTCCGAGACGGGAAAGCTGTTTTGTCCCAGATTTTCATCCCACCAAATCTTGGCTGGGATCCCACCTATCTCAGCTGGGATGGTGATTTTCGTGGAATATTTTATTTTGCCCTCCTTTTTTCCCCCTTTCTGTTGATTTAGTATAGGGGCACATGGGTCTTTTCCGGTGTATGGAACTTGGAACTATGGATTATTGGATTATTTTATGACTATTGATGAATGAATAGACATGTGTTTAATTTTGAATTTTTTTAGACAATATGTATTTTGTATACATTCATTACATTTCAAATAATTTTGTATACATTACCATCCGGGCAATCCCATCCCGCTATCCCATGGGATCCTGTTAACAGCTCGACTGGGACATGCTGAGAACTGGGATTATAACGCTAGCAAGTTGTATGAGAAATTTTATCCCAAAAAATTTAGGAACCTGGTTTTTGGTAAGCAAAGGAATGGTTTTTTTTTTGTTTTTGTTTTTTTTTTTTTTAATTCAGGCATTTTGCATTTTTATTTACTTTAGGACACAATGAACTTATTCATTCCAAGTAACCAACCCTAGTAGGCAAAGGCTTTATTGTTGTTTTTGTATTTAGAATTCTCGCAATACTTCACCAATATAATGAGGTTTTTCTTTTAAACTTAGTATGAGGAATGTATAAAAGATTGTGACAAGGCTGTTGAAAGAGGAAGAGAACTAAGATCGGACTTCAAGATGATAGCAAGAGCTTTGACAAGGAAAGGAACTGCATTTGCCAAAATGGCCAAATGCTCAAAGGATTATGAACCTGCCATTGAGGCTTTCCAAAAAGCACTTACAGAGCACCGCAACCCTGACACCTTGAAGAAACTGAATGAAACTGAAAAAGCTAAGAAAGAACTAGAACAACAAGAATATTTTGATCCAAAATTGGCTGATGAAGAGAGAGAGAAAGGTATTATCTCTTTTAGTTCTCCATATCTTGCAAGTATGTTTTGCTCGAGTGCAACACCCTTAACAAAATATCGTGGTGACTTTATCTGTTTCTTATTTCTTTGTCAAAAATATTGAATAACTACTCATTTGCTGGAAACACTGACATGCAGGAAATGAATTCTTCAAGCAGCAAAAGTATCCTGAGGCTGTGAAGCACTATACAGAGGCTATAAAAAGGAACCCTAAAGATCATAAGGTAACAATACTCATCAAATAGAGGCAATAACCCGTGTGTTTAGAATTAGAGGTGAATGCAGATCTTGATTTGTTTTAACTTCCAAACTCTATTTCTTTTAGGCTTACAGTAACAGAGCTGCATGCTACACAAAACTGGGGGCAATGCCTGAAGGCTTAAAGGATGCGGAGAAGTGCATTGAGCTTGATCCAACCTTTTCTAAGGGCTATACTAGGAAGGGTGCAGTCCAGTTTTTCATGAAAGAATATGACAAAGCCATGCAAACATATAAGGAGGGGTTGAAACATGACCCTAACAACCAGGAGTTGCTTGATGGTATTAGAAGGTATGGTACTATGGGTTGAATATGTCCACTTTCCTTGTACACGTCGATAATGTGAGTGCCTAAAATCATCTAATATATATTTCAGATGTGTAGAACAAATTAATAAGGCTAGTCGCGGAGATTTAAGTCCTGAGGAGTTGAAGGAGAGACAGGTATGGCTTACTAATTGCTGCCATTCTTTGTAGGCCATGTTTCCAAAATAGTTGGCATTTTGCTAGTGTCTATTTATTGTTCTAATGTTGCGTTTTTGCAGGCCAAAGGAATGCAGGACCCAGAGATACAGAACATCCTTCAAGACCCTGTTATGAGACAAGTATGTTCCACTGATGATTGAATTTTTGATGTTTTGTGTTTGTGAGCTGTGCTAATGAATGTTGGGCGTGTGTATGCAGGTATTGGTTGATTTCCAGGAAAATCCTCAGGCTGCACAGGAACATGCAAAGAATCCAATGGTGATGAACAAGATCCAAAAGCTTATCAGTGCTGGAATTGTCCAGATGAAGTGAATTTGATGGAAATATCAATGCAAGCAGAGAAAGAATTGACAATTGTATTTTCCACTGTGACTTTCGTATTTATTTAGATTGGATTTGGGGAAGGAGGAAAAGGAAAAGACAATTTAATGTTGCGAAATTTTGAGTTACTCTCCGCATTTGCTTTCTTTTAGTGAATTCATGTAATTTTTTTAGTTCATCAAATGCTGTCCATTCTATTTTCCTTACTGGATGCTGGCGCGTTCCCTGACTTATCTGTTAATCTAATCTAGATAGCGGGGCGTGAATATGATATCTCGTTTCATTTTGAAGTATGTGAATCTTGGCAAAGACACCAATTTGATCCTTAAATTTGAGTCGTTAAAACGTGAATTGATGGTTGTGATTATTGATGAAGAATTTTTAATTTTGCCCATATAAGAGCTTATAATTAAAGTTTGGCTTTGCAGATATACCCTGACAATGATTTTTAACCTTTTACTCACCGTGAAACTGCAAGAGTTCAGTGTAACTGAAGATTACTTAATTGCTAAGATGATAGTTGTTGAAAACTTAAACCACTAATAGGATTAATTAGTGTGGGTTCCTGCACGGCACCTGAAGTAGTTTTCCAACATGAAGATGAGATGCAATTGAACATTTTGATTCGTTGTGATGGACGTGGTTGCTTTTGTTGGCCCCGGCGCTGCCTCACCATCACCACCCTCCGACCACTCCAACTCTTGCCTTTGGCCCCTCTTTACCCTCATGTTCTTCCTTTTATATTTTGGTGGTTTCTCAAATACCCTAGAGTAAATATCTCATGATATTTAATTTATTTTGGTGGTTATTTATTCATTATTTGTTACGTCTTTTTAATTTCACTTGAGATTTAAATAGAATCTTATAATTCACTAGTGAAAATGGGAGAGAGAGGGAAAAAAAACAGACATACCTCCTACTCCAGTCATCATGGGATAGTGAAAAAATTCACAACATGGTATTATCTGCTATGGATATGGAGACTATTTTCGTACTCATAAAGACAGATATGCATACCTGCTAATGGGATGGGGATGACGGATGACGTATTCGACCGAGTGATACTCCTTAATACATAAAATTACTTAAATATTTTCAATTATATAAAGATATAAAATTATAAATTTTATTCTTTCGCTTCATTTAAGTATACATAATAAATTAGTAGTATCGTAACATAATATAATTGATAGTAATGATTTTTTTTAAAATTTTTTTTGGCAAATACCCGCCGATATCCACGGGGATTCAAATCCCCACAGGTAGCGGATAACGGATACTCATGATGGGTATGGATAGCAAAATACTAAACTGAGTATGGATAATTGAGAATATGTATCCGATTCCACGAATACGCATTGTTATCCCTAATCATGATCAAGACAAAAGGATAAAGAGAAAGTGATCTACTCTCTTACATAACCTATTAATTCAAGAAGAAATACTTCAACGTTCGTATAGAGCAGATTTAATACATACTTTATAAGCATCATAAATTATTAAAACATACATAAAATATATTTTATAAACATCCAAATATTTCTCTAATTCAAGAGAGAGCACGACTTCTATTATTATCCTTGCATTTCTTAGGGAAAATACCTGGGTGAATCACAAGGGAAGGACCCAAATCATTATTCAGACTCCGAACCGAAATTTGGTCGGCTACCACCATCCCATTTTACCCTCACGAGAAAGACACATATTAGTATTTTTTTCAGCTACCCTTATATGCTAGACAAGCTCCACAAGCTTGATTTCTCAATTGGTATCTTATTTGTCGATTCATTATAAGCTTAAAAAGTCAAATCACTACAAAGTTAAAGCATGCAAGGTCGAAAAATAAGGTATAATTAAAGTAAATTCTTTACATTTTAACCAGAAATTAATTAATTAGTTACTAATTTATCGGTGTTTTTTTTTTTTTGCAGAACTTATCAGTATTTATTAATTCAAGAATGCAATTTTTATATAGAGTAAGGGTTATTTTAGTTCTTGAAAAATCACGCAGAGATCAATTTGGCCTAATTTAGTCTTTGTCAATTTAAAATATGAGCCAATTTGATGCATAACAAATAAAAATGTCTAATTTTGTCCCTGTCAATTCCAAACTCAGGACAAATTAGTCCTTATTAATTTTATATCAATTTTAGACTTGGGGTCAAATTAATTCCTATGTGCTTAGTCACACTTTATAAATGTGATTAAACACATGTTTAGAAGTATAGTTAAATTCATCATGGACATTACGGTCACTTCCCCTTCTCCCCTATCTTGGGCCCTTTGTTTCCCTCTTTCTCAATCCCTCCAACACCCACTTGATTGCACCGTCTATGTTTGCTCTGGTTCAATTGTCTTGCAACCATTGCTACCACTTCACAACATCATCAAGTCATCGCTCCTCTTGGACTTGTCTCCAACATTGTGTCCTTAGCAACCCAAGAGAGAGAGGGGTTGACGGAGAGGAACAAAGAGACTAAGATAGAAGAGGAGAGATAATGATGATAATTTTCTTGATATGTTTAGTTATACTTCTAAAAATATATTTAACTGCATTTATGAAGTGTGGCTAAATATAGAAAAACTAATTTGGCCCAAGTTTAAAATTGATAGGAATTAACTTGCTTATATTTAAAATTGATAGGGACCAAGTTGGATTATTTTATTTGTTAGGGACCAAATTGGCTTTAAAATTGACAAGGATGGAATTGAACATTTTCTTTTGTTAGTGACCAATGTGGCCCATCAATAATTTAATAGGGATAAAATTGGATTTTTACTCATTTATAAATTATTGGGGTTAAAAAATAAATTATATAATCATTCAAATCTTCGTGAAAGACATTGAAAAAAAAGGAGAGCACGGGTATTAATGCCACGAAGGCTACAATAACAAGAAGAATGAGGATTTGCCAAAGGTTACAATCAATTGTAACCTAAGAATAAATGTCTAGAAAATAGAAAGATTCATGTGATGTCATTGAAATTCGTCAGCAAGAGACAAACTAAGCGAATAGACTTCTTGTGTTGTTGTCTTCTTTCCTTCAAATATAATGGTATACTTAACTAATTAAATTGTTCAAATAGTGAAGGTTATAATTTCTCTAGAGATGTTATGGGAGCATTGAGAAGCCAAGTCACTCTACCATCTCTAAAACGCTTTGTCACGAGAGCTAGTAATACCTCCTATATCTTGCTCCAGATTTGAGCATTGTACGGGCAAATTGTGATACAGTGCATTGCTGTTTCTAGGGTACCAGGGCACATGAGGTAGTCAGGTGAAATACTTGTTATGCGCTCCTTGATCTTCTTCCTGAAAAGAACACCATCATGTGCCAAATTTCATACAAAGGTTTTAATCTTCGGTGGAGTTTAAGTGACTAGATTGAGTTTTATAACTTCTTGGATAAGAAAGAGTACTCCATTGAGACATGGGTACGATAGAACCCAAAAGCAACCGAATAATCAGATCTCATTGTGTATTTTCCATTTTTCTCAAGTTCCTAGTTAACAGTGTCGGGTTCCTGAGATATTGGGACTTTTAGGATTTTAGTGACTATTTCAGGGGTGAATTTAGAGTTGATCAACTCAGAATCTCAGGTCCTCATGTCTGTCATTAGCTGGTTCACACGCACCAAACCTTGGTCAGTATAAGACGCAAGAGACATAGAGTAAGAGTAGGAATAAAAATAAAAAAAAATCAAGGATCAATGCAAATGTTAATGTTGTCACTATTGCCTATCCGACACTTCATACCCTTTTCAATGACTTTCCTACATTCGAGCATGCTTCTCCAAGCCCAAGAAGGAGTTCTTACTCACTTTTCACTGCCAAAAAAAGAGCACTGATTAAAAAATTTACCTTTAAATACTTTATAAAAGAGTGAGTGCGCCTTTGACGTCAAGTGTCATCACCATGTAAAAATTGCTTACACATCACTTATTCACATAATAATAAAAAAAAAAGTTATATCACACTAACAGAAATTGAATAAAAGATTAACTTGACTCACAATAAAGATTAAATAGACTCATTTTAAAATTTAAGAATAAAAATGACTCACGCTTACAATTTTAAAGACTAAAGTAAGCATTTTTCAAAATTGAACCTTTACTTAAACATATACTTTTTAAATGTGTGTTAAAAGTGTTCTATTTAGCAGGGTTCAAATATTAGAGAGTAAAATATTCTATAACATAACATTCTATAATATAACATTTGAAGAGAAAAACAACTCTAGCTTCGGATGTAAATAATTTTGCAACAATCATTAAGAATGTGTAGCAGCACTGCTAAGTTTAAAGCCATCAAGTGGACAAATTCAAAATATCATTAACAAATTAAGATATCCAATACTTCCCGGTTCTAACTTCTCAAGTTCCATGACACTTTTCCCCCAAAAAAATTGCCTTAATATAGATCATGCATGCTGCCCGGTTACAATTCATTCTCCCGAACTTGGAAAGACCAATCGTTTCACTGTCTTTCTATCTGATTTTTTTTTTCTTCTGGCTAACCTTGTATTGAACAAAGGAAAATTACAAGTAAAAATACAAAAGATAAATAAAAACCCAACTATTGGACAATGGACATTATACAACTATTAGAGGAAAAATGTTTCCATAACCCAAAGAAAAAACGAAAGTCCCTTGGTAAGGAAGGAGGCCAAGGAAGTATACATTAAGCAGCAACTTCTTGCTCCTTAGTGGCAAGTTGGTTCTGAATGTGCTGAGGCACCACATCAAACATGGCTAATTGCATTGTGTAGGATGCACGTCCCTTTGTCATCCCTCTCAGTGTGCTGACATACTGAAACATCTCAGCAAGTGGAACTAGAGAATCAACCACCTGTGGTGACCACCAACCAAGGCAGAAAACAAAAATGCATTAATCCAGCTCCAAATAAGAGAATCATTTTCTTTATGATCCTATCTTGGGGAAAAACTCAAAGGGGCTAATGTGAGTGGGAAGTTGGAAGTTCATTCACTTTTCCTTTCTTGCATTTTCTATTGTTGCCTCATAAAATATAATTGAGTTTAGTATTTATGCACTAACATTGCAAAAGAGTTTTACATTATCGTCCAATCATGTGTAATCATATAAGCAAAAGCTGTTACCTGTTGTGGAAATGGGTGTGATAGTCAACCATTTTTGGTGATGTGTTAATACATGAGTAGATGACAATGTAAAACTTTTTTAGACTAATGGTGCATAGAAATTAATTATCATTATGCATGAAATATTTCAATTTGGAAGCATGGATCCATTTTCACACGAACAAAACAGCACAATCACTTTCTACTCATGCCTTGAAATTTAATAGAATAACCCAACATCGAAGAACCAAGTCGTTTGACATACCTTAAGGCCACCCGGTTTGTCACCAAAACTGTTGATCTGGCCTCTTCTTGAGTTGAGATCACCAATTACATCACCTAGATGTTCTTCAGGAGTAACGACTTCAACCTTCATTATAGGTTCAAGCATCCTTGGCGCAGCTTTCCTGATACCTTCCCGGAAAGCTCCTCTTGCTGCCAACTGGAATGCCAGCACACTGGAATCTACATCGTGGTAAGAACCATCCACAAGCACCGCACGGACATCCACAACTGGAAATCCAGCAAGCACACCGTTGCTCATACACTCTTCCAATCCTTTCATCACCCCTGGAATGTACTCTTTTGGTACAGCGCCTCCTTTTATTTCACTCTTGAACTCATATCCACTCCCTGGATCCATGGGTTCAAACCGTACAGTGATATCTGCAAACTGACCCTGTCCACCTGATTGTTTCTTGTGCACGTACTTCACTTCTGCGGTTCTGGAAATGCTTTCCCTGTAGTTTACTTGGGGAGCGCCTACATTAGCTTCCACCTGCATTAAAAAAATACAGATAAATGTCTATCATTTTTTTGGATAGAAAAAGAAATACTATTGGATAACAAGGGGCGCAAAATTAATATTATATACAGTCATTACAAAAGAAAAGTATACACCACATAACTTAAACATGCCGAACAAAGGAGAGAAAGGAAAGAGAAGAAAAGGTCATGCCAAGGGAATAATCAAAGATAACGAAAAGGAAAATATCAAAATAGTACCAACTAACAAATAGTGATGCTTAACCAGAAGATAGGCATGTATTTAATCAATGGTCAGGAGTAATGTGTCAGAAACATAATAATTCCTACATGGTGCTTTACTCCTTTGTTCTCTTTACTTCAAGGTAATAAGTAGTAACTCATAGTGCAAACAGGCTCCATCATAATCAAGTTTGCAATAGCACGCGTCTATGAACAATTTTCATTATTTGTAATTGTAACTATTTCATGCAAAGCATCAGGATTGGATAGTTAAATATTTAAAGAGAGGATAACTAATAAAACACAATCATCTGATAATTTAAAAATATTGAACATTGAATAGGAGATATTACCTTAAATTCTCTTTTGAGCCGATCAACAATGATTTCAAGATGTAATTCTCCCATTCCTTCGATTACTGTCTGGTTAATCTCTTCGTCCCTGGAGAAGTGGAAAGAAGGGTCTTCCTGTGCAAGCTTGATTAAACCAGTAGCCATCCTGTCAACATCAGCTTTAGTTTTGGGTTCAATTGCAACCTTTATGACAGGATCAGGGAAGTCCATCCGCTCAAGCACGATTGGATTGTCAGGGTCACACAATGTTTCACCCGTAATAGTATCTTTCAAACCTGCAAGAGCAACAATATCACCTGCCAAAGCTACTTTAACATCCTCTCTGCTGTTTGCATGCATTTCTAGAAGTCTACCGATTCTCTCCTTTTTCCCTTTGTTTGCATTGAGTGCATAAGATCCTGCACTCAGCTTTCCAGCATACACCCTGACAAACGTAAGGGAGCCTACAAATGGATCGCTCATGATCTTAAAAGCTAGTCCAGAAAATGGTTCATCGTCACTTGCCGTCCTCTCTATTGTCACTTCTGGGTTTTCAGGGTCAGTGCCCTTCATCGGTGGCAATTCAATTGGTGAAGGTAGATAATCCACCACAGCATCAAGCAATGGTTGGACCCCTTTGTTTTTGAAAGCTGAGCCACACATTACCGGCACAAAACTGGCTGATATGGTTCCCTTCCTAATTAACTTTTTAATAGTTTCTTCATCTGGTTCAATTCCTTCCAAGTATTTCTCCATAGCCTGATCATCCAAATCAACTATAGTTTCTATCATCTGGGATCGGTAATCCTGCGCCAGCTCTTGAAGATCTTCTGGAATCTCTTCATAATCAAATTTAGCACCCAACTCTTCTCCAGACCAAACTATTGCTTTCATCCTAACAAGATCAACAACTCCCTTGAAGGTATCTTCTGCACCAATTGGTAACTGAATTACAAGTGGTTTAGCACCCAAGTTTGTTACTATCATGTCTCTTGTTCGGAAGAAATTTGCTCCAAGCCGGTCCATCTTGTTGACAAAACAAATTCGTGGGACCCCATATTTATCAGCTTGCCTCCACACGGTTTCTGATTGCGGTTCCACACCAGCAACACTGTCAAACAAGCATATAGCTCCATCCAGCACCCGAAGAGCACGCTCCACTTCTAAGGTGAAGTCAACATGACCAGGAGTATCAATAATGTTGATACGGTGCTTGTTCCAAAATGTAGTGGTTGCAGCAGAAGTAATGGTAATCCCTCTTTCTTGCTCTTGTTCCATCCAGTCCATCGTTGCTGTTCCCTCGTGCACCTCTCCAATCTTGTAGTTTCTTCCAGTATAGTAGAGAATCCGTTCGGTTGTAGTTGTCTTCCCGGCGTCAATGTGAGCCATGATGCCAATGTTGCGGTAATCCTTCAATGGAACAGCACGCTTTCCCTCTGCAAAGAAAGTTAAAAAAGGATCATCAATGTGTGAAAGAATTAAGCAAACCACTTCATAGTTTCATAGAATCAAGATGCATCACAGGAAATATGAAGATGAAAAACCATTATTTTAAGACCTATCACAAGAACCAGTCTATTTTTAAAGCTCAACCATTCCGGTTTCAGATGCCAATTGTGACAAATCATGTTCTTACCTCCTAATACAACTTCAAATAGCATCCTCCCACATAAACTATGGCAAATCAATTCAAGTATATGCATACAAATTGTAAGGTTGATATTCGAATGAACCAACCCAAAACCATGAAAATTTGCTTTTCAAGGGTATGTTCGAAGAAAGACCTTTTTTCTTTTTTTCTCATAACAAACAAGCAAACAATCACTTCAATTTCCTTTTAAAAGCCAAAAGTATAGACCCGTAACATGTGATAGAGGCTCATGCAATTTCCCAAACTGAATGAAATTCAGAAAACAGTAAAAAGCACATCAAATAATTGAGAAGAAAAATAGATATAGTACCATCAGCGGACATGGCGAGAACAGACAAGTTTCTTCGAGCGTGTTGGCGCAAATGGGAGAGCTTGGAAGAATTGACGCTAATTCGGGAAGTTCCGAAGAAGTGAGAAAGGGAAGAGGAGGAAGCGAGGGAGTGCCGAGTACCCAAGAAGCGAACCGGGGAGAGAGGGGTTGGCCTCCTCTGAGACCCATTGAGGTTGCAAAGGGAGGAAGCCGCCACCCTCAAAGACTCTGCCGCCATATTGTGCTGAGGAGCTTCTTCCTCTCTGCTCTTTGCTCGTCTTTGTGGTGAGTTTCAGATAAACCCACACTACACAGTGTAAGACCTTGGCCTCTAGTTTTTTCTTTTGTAAGAGCCTCACCCAAATGCTATGTTTCATTTATATATATATATATATACACACACGCGCGCGCGCGTGTTGTATTTTCTTATGGATTTAATAACGAAATTAAGCAGCACCAGAAATAAACTTAATTAATAAATACGTAATTACCTTTGCATGGTTTTGAGTTTGGATATATGCCCATTTTACATGGCTGGAGAGAAAAAAGGCGACGTGGATATCAAATTAGCCCTTTGGCCTTTGGGGCAGGGCTGCAATTGGAAGAATCTCAGGTTGACGTTTGCATTTGTGTACCACTAATGTGTATGCAATCCATATTAACTGCGAAAAAGGATTTTTTTACCATTGGTTTTAGAGGAAAATTTTTCACCTAAACTACTTCAATTAAATTTTATTAATTTTTTTTAATTTAAATTTAAAATTTCATTAAATTTACTCTATTTGACCCCATTAAATCTTTTTTAATTTAAAATTAGCATTTTCTAGCGCAGGTACTAAGTTAGTGTATACAAATAAATAAATATTGTGGTGAACTCAAAAAATTAAATAATGGAAATCATTTTAGATTAAAAAAAATGTAAGAAAATATATATTTTATGTCTATATACTGATAAAATATATTTCATTTATTTTAGGACCTGCCTAAGATGACTATGAGAACTCACCACAACCACACAAGTTTTGTTGCCATAATTAGCAAATAAAGCTAATGTTATCATCTATTATAGCAGTCATTTTCTTATAACTCATTCTATCTACATATCTATTTCTACACAATCATGTTTCCTTGAACTTTCTATAATTTCAATATTAAATCATGTTTCCTAAGTTACTAACTGTCCATCATTGATAGTCACACCACTGCTGCACTATGTGACGATGATAATTTGTATGATGATTCCAACATGGATGAAGTGGATCCAGATCTAGTGGAACTCAATGAGGTGAAAAGATGTTGGTTCATTTGCAACATAGCTGAGCACTGCCTTGTTGGAACATGCGAATGGATGTCTAGTGGTGTTGATTTGTACTTTTAGTTGATTCCTGTTTCCTTTTGTGACGTATTTGGAATCATTCGTGGATTTAGATGTGCTGCCATAATACTCTCTAGAGTTTGATGAATTGCATTAATTTGGATGAGTTAGGTACTCTTTTTTTTTTTAATTAAAAATATTAAGAGTTTCTTTAGCTGGGTTTGTTTAGAGATTTAAATAAAGTCTTTTCCTGACTCGTCGAGTTATTTTGTGAGATGTTCAATGATTTGGAGATTACTTGTAAGGATGATCTTTAACTTTATTCTAAAAAATAAAATTTATTCTCAACAAAGGACATGTATGCAAATGCTGGTAATTCCAAATTTCTAATTGTCAGGGTGTTGTTGCTACTAAGGTATTCAAATCTCATCATCCTATTGTTTGTTATATGCTTGGTTTTTCTATCATTGGAGCATAATCTGTTTTTTTTTTCATACAACTAAGTCATGGAACATGTTGCAAGTTTCTCTATGCAGATTAATGCTATACATTGATAAATTTTAGTGTAAGAAGAGAATTCTGGCAACAACTAGTGGCTCTTGAAGAAGAAATTGAGGTTCCGATGTTAGATATGGGAGATTTTAATGAAGTTCTGGTGTCGGAGGAGAGATGGGGATGCTAGAATTCAGGACATGGATTGAGGATATGTGCTTGATGGAGATTCCTCTATCTGGGAGGAAATTCAACTGGAGCAATAAAAAAGCGGCAAGCAAGTCAGACATAATCTTTGTTCATAACAAGTGGAATGAG
>QANU01082440.1:0-15490 GCA_003254905.1 Nissolia schottii | reverse complement strand
GGTCAATTGATCTTGTGAAAAAAAAATAGGCAAGTTAAGAAACCAGAAAAGATAAAATGAAATGAAGAAGAAAAATGTAATGAGACGTACTTGAGAATGAAATATGCTTTCTTGGGTCTATGTAAACCCTTTTGGAGAAGTGACCACAATGGAGGATGATTTCATAGTAGTGGCTGACTAAAACAAGATAATCCAATATTGATAAGTAAAAAAAAAGGAGCGAAAAAAGTACATAGTAAGTATGTTACCTTTTCATGGATTCTAAGAGGTTAGTTGGAAGGATGATTGTAATCTTGCAACTCTTTGTTGGTTTTAGAGGAGCTTTCTTCTCTGTGGACACCATTGGACGCTTGCAACCAACCTTAGAATCGCCCTTCTTTTTGGTTGCCTTATCATCATCCGACCAGTTTTCTTGAAATTTTTTGCGATCGACTGTCAAACCATCAATCTTGGTCGATTGATTCGCTATTTAAAACTAGTGTGCTTTGACAGGGACTACAGAGAAGCCAAAATAGAAAATTGTTGGGATCTTTGCAAAGATGGTGGTTATGGTGGTGTATGGATTGTGAATGGAAGAGGTTAGTTGAAGAAAAATAAGGAAATAAAGAAAAAGATGTAATGTGATGAGTTGTTTGAAAAGAAAAAAGAAAGAGAATGCAAGATAAAAATGCATGCAATTAGTGGAGGAGTTAACATAGATAGTGGGGTAGTTGGCAATGTCTATTTATTTTTAACCTAAATAAATATTATAAAAATTATTATTTATGAGAGTGAAAATGGAATAAAAATTTCGACATCAAGTGTTTTTGTTGAATCCCTTTTATTATATGCGTAGATATTAATAATAATATTTACATGATATCTTATAATAACATTTATATAATTTTCGTTATAATAATGTTAATATAGTTTATTCAAATATATTAAAGACTAAAATATTTATATTTATAATATCTTAAAATAATATTTCTATAACATTTTAAAAATATTTATACAATTTATTATTCTAGTATACACAATAATATTTATACAATATTTTTAAGTAAATTTTTATAATAATGTTATTAATATAAGGTATTCACACCAAAAAAAAAAAACTTAAAGTTAAATGAAAACAGAGAATAATATTAAAACTATTATGCATGCAAAGTTTATGTCCTTTTTAGTAATTAGGCCTCTAGAAATGATTTTAATTATCATTATTAACAACATTCATTCCATCATAATTACTTTTGACATAAAACTTTTTAAATATAAATCACATTGTTATCAACTCACTTTTAATCAAAATTAATTTCATAAAATTAATTGTGTGTAAACTCTACTTTGCAAACTTTAATCAAAGACACCCGTAATAATTTAAATGTGAACACGTTGAACCGGAAAGAGAAGTTGGAGGGTAGGCTAGCGCGTGAAGTAGCAGGATACCCTGCTGAACGCGACACAAGAGCTGTGTTTGCGTGTGAGACTGCGAACCCTGAACCCTCACCCATGCGAACTTTTGCCCTTCAATTATGAGAGGGATTTTTTGATAGCACCAATTTAATTTTCGGTTTAAGTACGCATGTGAAAAATATAGATTTCACAAGCAATGAAGATATAATTATGTTATTGTGAGTTCTCCTAACTTTTTGTATGGGCTTAAATTAAAATTCTTAAATTTGTGTTTAGGCAAAAATTCATTAGATGCGTGTGTTTGATGTCAATTTCTTTTATGTTCTATTTAATTTGTCTTGGATTATGCAACTTCGTACCTCCCTTAATACTTTTATTCTATGACCAACCGTTGACTCTTCTTTCTCTTGTATCTACTTCTTTCGTTTTTGTTCTAGTAGGCATTTTATTTTATTTATTTATTCATTGATTGTTTTGTGATGAAATGTTTTCTCTGGCCATTTATGAGTTAACCGTAATTAGAATTAAAAATCAGCAGTCTTCAGGAAGGACATTGGTGTGAAAATCCAACGATAGTGTGGCTTCTGGAAATTTTGAATATTCTCTCTCCATTCTATATTCAAATATTAGCCATTTCTGAAAAAAAAAATTAAAATTCATTCTTTTAAAGCATATAAAATATCACAAAAATATTTAAAATTTTAAAATTTCTTTCATTCAACATTTAAATAAAATATTTTATAATAAATCAATTAAAAACCTCTAAAAAAAATTATAACATCATCTAAAAAAGCACACCTTTAAATTGGTGAATGAATAAAAGGGAAAAATCAAAGTGAAAGTAAATCATGATCACGTCACGGGTCACGGGAGTAAATTTGTTGAACCAGCTGCTGTGAAATCCAATCCAAGGATGTGAGATCACGCGTATTGATAGGTCGTGGGCCTCCCATCAAGCTGTTTGTTAGTCAATAACATGAAAGCTGACTTACTCCTCTCCTTGGCCACTTAGGCAAACAGCGGCAGCTATAAATAAATCATAACAAAGCAAACCAAAACAAAAAACAACAGAGAAAGCCAAAAAGAGATCTGAAACCAGTTAGCCAATTTGGGGAAGAAAATCATGGGTCTCGGCAGGATGATGATGGTGGTGTTGGGTTTGGTGTTGGCGATGGGCGTGATGAAACTGGCAGAGGCCCAAACCACTGCCACTTGCGCCCAGGACCTGATTCCGTGTGGCGATTACATCAATTCAACGAAACCTCCTAGTTCTTGCTGCACCCCGCTCAAGAATACGGTTGAGACGCAGCTCTCGTGCCTCTGCAACCTCTTCTATACCCCCGGTTTGCTCCAGAGCCTCAACATCAACGTCACTCAGGCCCTCCAACTCAGTCGCCGTTGCGGCGTCACCAGTGGCCTCGACAGCTGCAAAAATGGTATTCAATTGTCTTTTTTTTGCTCTAGTTCAGGAATTTCATGTTTGATTTAACTTCTTTACTTGCTCTCATTATCTTGGAGATCCTTACGAGGTTTCTGGTTTGCAGCCAAGTTGAACCGTTTTTCTAGATCTAGTGTGAAACGGGGAATTGTCAGTATGACTTATTATGATATAATAATTATTAGGGAATGGTTTGATGATGCATACAACTGACTTCCCCTAATGAGTCACCTAGCGATAAGGCTGAGTTGTTGTAGCAGGAAATAATAATTGGGGGAACAGGAGTAGTTTGGAGAGAATAAAATATGGCCATGGAAACATGTTATTTACCTCCGTTATATTCATTCCACATGTGTACATTTTCATTTCAATAAATAATTTAAAAATTAAGAGTAGACGTTCATCTCAAAATAATGTTCCCATGTCATTATATAATTTGTGAAATTATAAAATAGATATAATAAAAGTTATTTTTATGGAATAAATATTTTATGTTACTTAATTTATTTATTTTTAATATTGTTTTAATTTTATTATCATTTCATAATTTAATATAATATATTAATAAATTATATGATTTAATGTGATAAATTAATATTTTTTAATATAATATTTATAAAAAAAAGTGTATTGTAAACTGGTTTGTAACAGTATTATTTTCTATCCTTCAACTCTTAAAGGAATTGTTTCGTTTGACCTGGCCAATATTTTTTTTCATTTAACCTCGTCAATATCTTAAATATTGTCATCTCTGAAGCAAGGATGATGTTGAGATGTTGCTGTCTCAAATTCCTATGTTGGTTTCAGGGAATAGGTTCTTTTGATCATGTATTAATTTTTATTATTGATTAAACTTTTTTTTCTTTGCCAGTTCATATACTCAGCCTTCTTTTTATCAATAGTACAAATTAAGAAATGATCTGAGATTTTCGCGGTGAAAAAGGATCCACATTCCCCTTGTTTTCGTTGTTTCATCAAAATATCCTTCAGTTAATCGAAATATCCTTCTGATTTTCCTGGTTTTGGTCCCATTTTGAGTAAACAGAGATGCATCGTCATATGATGTGGTGCTGGTCTCGGACCATGTGTTAAGCTTAATTTCACAATTTCCAATTATTTTAAATATTGATATTGATGTGTATATGTTGTTGCGAGTGCATTAATCCTAGCATTTATTAAGTATTATTGTAACTTTTATTTTTGGGTCTTTTTTCAAGGGTCAGCTCAGTCTCCGTCTTCGTCTTCGTCGTCGTCTTCGGTGCCACCCCCACCAGGTAAGCAAGCCTATCAACATTAACAAATTTGTTTTCCCTTGATGACGATTATGTGACTAATAAACTAGGGGAAAGGAAAGAAAGAGAAGTAATCTACCACTTTTGAATCTCTCTCTTAAGAAAAAGTCCTGCTAATTGTCAAATTGATCGGCCAGAATTCAAAATTTGAGTCTCCAATTTTGATTTTTATTATTAGTAATTTTGCTTATTGACGCCATTTTTGGAATTTTTTAATCTGAGTTCACGCGTATTGCCCACCTAATAGTCCTCACCTTCCACAATATGCTTTCATAGGAAAAATATTAAATATTCAATTCGCTAGAAATACTCAAATTAGTATTAGAGGAATTGTATTATATCTATTTATTTTATATGAGATATTGTATTGATTTATGTCTCATTTATTATTTAATAAAATCTCAATGAGACTCACATTTTATTGATATTTCATTTAATAATAAAAGAGGTATGAGTTAATAGGTGTTTTGCGTGAAATGAATGAGCGTAACATTTCTCAATTATTGCACCTTATTCTATTTGACAAGAATTTGGTTAGTCTTTATTATTAAGGGTGTAATATTTGGATAAGAGACTATTTTAATTTTTTAGTAGTCAAATACAAAATTATGCTTTTTAATTTTTTGTTGTGTTTTTTAAAATAAATAACTTTAAAAAAAAGCACTTTAAGAAAATACTCAAAATAAATATTTTTTTTATTTTGACAAGTTGTTCCTAACTTCTTTTGAGAAGTTCATTTTTAAAAAAGAATTGAATGAACTATTTAAAATAGGATAATTATTTTTGCACACTTAACTATTGCATACCTAGACTATTTTTGCAAACTTAAATTTGTTGATTGAGCACACACTCCCATAACTTCTCACACGACTCTAATATAACAATTTCCGCACATTCTCTCTCAATTTGGATATGGAGATTTTGTTTTTTCGGTTTTATTTTTTTGTTTTCACTAATCATAGTGGTTGTGTCTTAAGTATATAAAAAAAACACACACAACCTTATCAAAGTAAAAGACCTAACCTTTTTGTTGTTTGAGACACAACCTTTTGTGAATTCAAACCTAACCGTTCTTTATATATATAACCTTTTTGTTATTTAAGACACAACAATTTTAAACAAATAGGCACAACTTTTTCGTGAACTTAGACTTAACTTTGTTAAACAATATGACATAAAAGTTATATATATATATACACACACACACACACACACACACACAATAGATGAACTTTGATGGACTTTGAACATAAGATGAACAAAACGAAAGATAAACAGAGGAACAAATGAAGAAATAATTAAGTTGCAAGAGCTTTTGAAGGAGAAAAGTTGTGAGAGAGAGCGCGAAATGTGAAAGGTGAGAGACACGATTTCGCATGTGCCGTAGGGAGTTATTGCCATGGTGTGCACTTTGGTGTGCAATAATCACGGCTCTTTAAAATAGTGGCATATGTTTGCTTATCCTAATAGTACACAATAATCGATTATGCAAGGTAAATTATGTGCTTAAGAAGTACACATATATCATATTACAATTAGTTCATCAACTCATAACTCGTAGAAGCTGCCAATATCTATCAATTACAAGTTCTCTCATTGAATTACATTTTTACTCTTGCAGCAACACCCGGAAGCGACAAGGGAGGTGCAGGCAGAGTCGCATTCACCGGACTTTCTTTCTTGCTCTTATTTTGGGCTTCTATGCAGTTTTAATTAAGAAGGTGGCAGTTTACCCGTCGGAAACCTCCACCATATTGATTGAAGTTATCTTTATGTATTCCCCTAGTCCCCTATTTGATTGCATTTTTAGAAACCTCTATTCAATTGAGTCGCATTGTTTAGAAACCTCCTATTTGCGGTGTTTTTGGTTGCTCCATTTATATAAAGTGGTTTGCTATTAAACTCTTCTCAATCTTTTTTTTAGGGTGTGTTTATGAGTTAAGTTTAGGAAGAGATGATAAAGTTTTTGGGGATTTAGTAATAATTTTGAAAGAAGGAAAAAAACAAAATAACCATGCACATTTGTTTTTTTTATTTTTTTTTATAAGTTTTGTCAATTTTATTGACGGAAAAAAAAAACAAAGGGTGTGGATTACTATCATAGTGACCTTCAAACAATCTCAAAAAGAAAAGAAAAAAAATTGGCAAAAGAGAAAAGTCTCACTAAAAATCACAAAACCTCTAATTTTTTCATGGAGAGAAGAGTATCTAACTCCCAAATTAAGTAAGGCACACCCATAAGTCTAAATCATCCACCGAGATATTGAGGCCAAAATCACAAAACAATTGCTAAAAGCAAATGACAAAACATGTAGAAACACAACATTTTCTTGGTTCAGCACTATTGCACGAGACTTCACAGCAGCACGCAACCCGCATCCACTAAGCTTCACAATTTTGCATTCTTTTGGTCATTTCTTCATATGTTGTTTCAGTTTTCCACTCATGCTCTGCCTCTGTTACCACAGTACATGCAAGTGACTTAAAATACACCCAATATCCTCCTCACCTATATCCGATTCATACTTATTTCACAGCAAAATTGACTTGTACATAAGTTAATCCGCCTTAGTGTAGTTGCAATTGCTAGTATTAGTGTACTCAGAATTACTCCACCCCTATTTGTTGCTGTAGAAACTGTTGGCCTTCATTCATCAGTGATGCAGCTAGCAGAAATGCATCAGCAGAGAAAGTGCAAGTAGAAAAGAAAACAATAATGTTGGGCTCATTAAGAAGCAGTAGTGTTTGGCCCACTATTACTGGACTGCCATTTTGGAATTGCTCCCATGCTCAAGTAGCTTCCTTCCAAGACTCGTGGCTGCGAAATAATGCTACTTCCTTGATTACTCGCGACTTCGGCAGGTTTGTGTCCCCAATGTATAATTAATATTCCACTATCCATCAACATGATTGCCTGCCGGTGAGGATGTAGACATCAATCGAAACAAAAGGGCAATTTCTTTTACCAGTGTATCCTATTCATGCTTTCCAATTTTGCTTTTGACCCAAACATCAATTGCTCGAGTTAAACGGGTATCAATTAAAATTCTGGCACTGTACTCAGCTATTAATTCGTCTATTTTGACCACTTCACCCTACTCATCCCTAATCTCCCTACCCAAGCTTGTAGTGGTACTTTAGAACATTCAATCCAGGTTCTGTTCTCCTAATATGGCAAACTTCACCTTCAAACCATCTTAGAAACTCCTCCGATTACCACCGAAGGATACCCCACTCCAATGCTTCATTCATGTCTTTTTTAGTTTCAAATGTAACTATTGCCATATAGTTGCCCATATCACGGACGTTGAGGACTCCATTCTAATATTTGAATATATCTGCCGATAGCTTCACGTGATTTATGGGTTTCAAAGTTTTTCCCCAATATTACTTCTCTATTCCATTGTTGACCATTAATCCTCGGAGCATGAATCCTACCCATGTTCCATGGTTGTTTGTTAACCATTCAATACTGGTTCCAACCCTATTCAATTGTTGCTCTTAAGTTTTTTGGTGCCTAACTGTTACCCCTGATCCGTTGTTGCTCATGATTTCTCACATTCAGATTATCATTCATCTTCCAAGGCAGCTCTTTACCTACAACCATTGTTTGGTAACACAAGAAGGGAAATTTCCCTAAATAATTTGTTTCCATTATTAGGGTAAGATATGATTAGGCCATGATTTGTTTATATTGTATTGAAGTGTCTCATGTCGCTGTACAAACAATTATTCGCTAGCCTCTTCCCAGAATTCTCACCCCTCAACCTCCTCCTACAAGGTTACGATGTAACGTAACAGAATTGGTTTTATCTATGATTTTTTTTTTATGGAAAAAGCCCAGTTTCTATGTGTATCTTGTTGCTAGGAGATGAGTTGTGTTTATTTTGTTAGGGCATAGTTATGCTTCTTTGTTTTAAGACGCACAAAAAAAAGGGTATTATCCAGTACCCTCTCAAATTTTTTATCCTTTCTTGCTAATTTTTTTTCCAACAATTTATAAAATTAAACTTATTAAATTTTATCATTATTTCATATTTTAATATATGATTCGTGATATATTAATACACTTTACTACAATATTTGTGAAAAAAGTTTATCATAAAGTTTAATGATTTTTTAATCTTTAATCTTTAAATTATGTGGTTTTAATCCTTGCCATTAGTGAAAATTTGTGATTTTAGTCTTTACCATGAAACTATGTTAATTACTTATGTGACTAATAAAGTGATATATCAGCATTATCATGTGATCAAAAGAAACCCATCTCACTCATAATTTGGTCTAAATCTGACCCATAACTCGTGAAGGTGAGTCATGATTTAGGAGCAAATTCAGGTCAATTAATGGGTTAACTACGTTATAGATTGTGTGAGTTTATTTTACTTACAAGACATTGATGAAACACTCTGGTGGGTACATTAATAGGTAATAGAGTCATTAACGATAAATATTAAAACCATGTAATTTTTTATATGTTTAAATCAAAATAAAAAAAATAATTTTTTAAAAAATCTAAACCAAATCCTAAAAATTTGTTGGGATCCAAAAGTATACCTAAGCCAAATGTAAAATTATAGTTTAAGAAAAGGTTAATAAAAAAGAAAGAGATTGGAAAGGAAAGAAAAAAAAGGGAGAGAAAAGAAAATTGTGAAAAATGGAAAAGGTTGAATTGACGCAGTGGATCCATCTAGAAGTACGGGGTAGGAAAGTGAGAGAGACCACGTTTATGAGGCCGCCCCGCCAACATAATATTTATAGAATATAACAATCTGACTGCGCGAAATGGCATTTCTGAGGACAGTGGCAGCATCCGCCACAGCTATAGCTGCTGCATCTGCTATTCCCGCAGCCTTCGCCTTTTCTTCTGTATCTTCTTCCTCCTCTCACTCTCACTCTCCTCTATTCCCCAAATCCCCAAACGCACCGTTTCCTTCCAACCCGAACCGTTCGGGCCTCGTCAAAACATTCGCTTCCCCTCCCTCCCCTCTCCAGATGGACCACAAGCCTTCTTCTCAGGTTTCCCATTAATGTCTCTTTAATCCTCCTCTTAATAATCAATTAGTTAACGCTATAATCTTAATTCTCTTAATTAATGTTTATATGTTTCTCTCACAGACTGATGATGCTGTCTTGCCGGAGTTACTGGTCAGTTCCAGTTCTCTCTCTCTCTATATATCCATAATTTGGATTTTATTTCTTTGTTTAGCTTGCTAGGTTCAGCTAAAATTAGTCCTTAGTTAATTATTGTAGAGATTAGGGAAGAACTTGTTTCGATGGGATTAACTTAATTATCTGAATATTTTATTTGTTATTTATTATTATTATTATTATTATTTTTGTGGCTGATTTGGTGTAGACGGAGTACATGGTGGATATGAAGTGTGAAGGCTGTGTTAACGCTGTCAAAGATAAGTTGCAGACGATAAATGGTAAGTTTCTATAAATTGGCATTGAATTGATTTCAGTTGATTATGCGAATTAAAATCAATTTAACTCAAATTTATTCTGACGTGAGTGGATTTCTATATACTCACAACTGAAAAGAATCAATTAATATTTGCACCTTTTCAAAGAAAATAGTAAATACCTCTTTATTTAAATTTATTAATTTATCAATTCATAAATTTTGCGGTTCTGACAAGTTGGAGACTAGAGAGTTCCATCTTTTAAGTCATTCTTGGTCTTGTCACTTTTCTTTGCAGGGGTGAAGAACGTAGAGGTGGACTTGAGCAATCAGGTAGTCAGGATTCTTGGTTCAACACCGGCGAAGGCAATGACTGATGCTTTGGAACAGACTGGTAGAAAAGCACGGTTAATCGGACAGGGAGTGCCAGAAGGTTCACTAGTCGATTCCTTGCTCTGTTGTGATTTCTTGTTGCAAATTTTATAGTACTTATTCTAATATCTATAAGTATAACTAATATGACCATATTAGTGTTTAATTTTCCCGGACATGAGCACCTAAAGTTCACTGAATTGAAGGTTAGCATGAGATAGGTTTTACCTTAATTCATTATTTGGAAAAACCAGTAGAGTATGATAATTATGAAGTATGATGACATTTTGTGACAGTCTCACTGCTGCATATCATGTTTTTCAGCTCTTGGGTTTGCTAGCTCCATTAAATAGTTTCTCTGCTTTAGTAGTCAGCTTCCTAACATCCTTTAGTTCTGTCACGAATAAAGGGCAGGAAAAAATTGCCTCTTGTTTTTAAACTCAGAGCTTATGAACGTGGTCAATCTCTCCACCTAGGCTAATCTTTGAGTAATCCCCATTATCACCCAGTTTGAAACAGATGTTGATGCGTTTATAACCAAACATCAGAGGGCTCACATTGTATCCCTCATTAACATTGAAAGCGTTGTTGATGCTACCTTTTCATCAAACAATAGGTTCCTCTCACATTTGTCTTTACTCTTCATATCAAATTCCATGATCTAATAAACAGAAACCTACGGTCAGAAGCTTTGGCTCTCAGTTTCAACAATTTTTGAATAATTTGTTAGTAAGACTTGACTTTATATGTTTGCTAAAACCTCTACATTTGCAGAGATTAATGACCTTGTTTCTATAGGTATATGTGTTAAAGGTTGGAGATTGAAAATGATCTTATCTGGGACACTGTCATCTGCATCTTCTTCTTTTTTTTCCCTGGCTTGCACCATTGCTATTATTTATAATTTAAAAAAGAAATTAACTGAAGCAGTAGAAGATCTTTTATGACTTATATTTCACTGATGTGTTTATAGACATGGTCAGTGATAGGAGATACATTTGTTGTTTGATTTATGTATCTGACCCCACCTAGTGAGAAAGTACAGTGAAAGAAAGATCTTATACTTCAGGTTTTCATTTTTTCTGATCAATCAGTAACTAGTAATAGAGTAAATAATGCCCTATCAACTTCCAGTAGTTTGACTTCAAGTAAGATGAAAACTAGATTGTGCTGTGCGGTGTCTCTAGAACTCCTTGCTTTTGACAANGGGGGGGGGGGGCAGCTGTGTGTGGGGTAAATTTTCCAAATGACCTTCCTTGGACCCCCTTAGTGCTGACTTCGAATCTTGCAGCCTACATTTCCACACTTATCTACAATTTTTCACTTAAAAAACAGTTTTAGTTTGTTTAATTTTTAGAAAGAATTATGCGAATTTAAATTCACCATTAATTATTTTTAATGGTTGGAATATGTGAACTTTAATATCTGGATCGCACTTAATATTTTTGAGGAACCATACCTTTCATACCATACCTGTTCGTGTTCTGGATCCACCCCTGGTTAGCAGTATGTTTTTACTTCTGTTTTCACGGTTTCTTCTGTCTTATCAGTTTTGGTTTAACTAAATCTTTCTTTTGCTTTGCAGATTTCTTAATATCCGCTGCTGTTTCCGAATTCAAAGGTCCAGATATTTTTGGCGTTGTTCGTCTGGCTCAGGTAAACATGAAACTAGCCAGGATTGAAGCCAACTTCAGTGGCTTGTCACCTGGAAAGCATGGTTGGTCCATTAATGAGTTTGGAGACCTTACTAGAGGTGCAGCAAGCACTGGTAAAGTATTTAATCCGACAAATGGGAAAGAAGCTAAAGAGGTTTGCTTTTCCACATGCTCTCTGACTTCTATTTTCCTGAAATTGGTTGTAAATCTTTATCTTTATGATAACTGGTTTATAGACATTGCTAAACACTAATGTAAGTTACTTGATTGGATCCTCAGCCGCTTGGCGACCTGGGAACATTAGAAGCTAACGAAAAGGGCGAGGCCTTCTACACTGGGGTGAAAGAAAAGCTTACGGTGGGTGATCTTATTGGACGAGCTGTGGTGGTTTACGCAACTGAAAACAAATCAGAACATGGTATAGCTGCTGCAGTGATTGCCAGAAGCGCAGGAGTGGGTGAGAACTATAAGAGACTCTGTACGTGCGATGGCACCACCATTTGGGAGGCAAGTGACAGGGATTTTGTTACTAGCAAGGTCTGATAAAGTAATTCCTGAAAACAAAGCATTGTGATTTAGATGCCTTGTGCTCTCCAGTTCTCCATGTTTTGAGGATTTGTACACCATTGTCATATTTTGTTGTTTAGAACATTATTTTAATATTTTGCGGACTTGTACACCACTGGGAAATACACCACTGGGAAACGCATATGTCGGTCATTTACAAATTTTTGGGATCAGTTTTACAGGAAAACATTATGACATTAAATTCAACTGAGAGTATTGATTCTCAAGTTATAAACTTATTTTTAGGGTGTAAGTGTTGTATTCCTTTTGGTTTATTTTGTGTGTTACTTTTACTTTTTAATTATATCAAAAAAAATTAATGTATTTAGATACCATTGTGTTGGTGTAATTTTTGAATTTTTTTTGAATGTTTCAACAGAAGTCGAAGTGACACTAGTAAAGATAAGGTACTATAAATATTTTCTTGTTCAGTGCGAATGACATTTTTGTGGGGGATCCGAGACAAGAGTGTAGTCACAGGAACGTAACTACTTCAAGGGTTATTCACTCAGTTCTTTCAATCACACGAAGGCTATTGTGAAACTATTTTTTCACGTACATAAAGATAGGTAATTTATAAAAAAATTTATGTAAGTATTAAAAATGAGTGATTTTATGATGAGTTTGATTGTTATACATTAATAATATGAATTTTTATTATATTGTTATTCAATCAAATTATGTTACAAATAAAAATGATTTACTCTATCATTTACTATTTGAAAAGTTATACATATAAAATTAATTTATTGATAGATATTATAAAAACTTTAGGGGACGTTTGGTATATCATTTTTAAGATTATTAGGTAATCTAGATTACTTTTTTAAAATATTATTATTTGTTAAATTATTGGTAATATTACATTGTTGTATTTAGTAATTGAGAATTTACATTACCTTATTTGATATATAAAAAATATTACAAGGTAATATACATTATTTATTATTATTATTATTATTATTATTATTATTGCTATCATTACTTTTATTATTATAATAAATATTATTATTATTATTATTATTATTATTATTATTATTACCACTTGGAATGTAACGTGAATTACGTTGGTAATTTAGATTACTAACAATCATGTCGCACCACATAATCAATATAAATTACCAAGTAATTTAAAAGCTAAATTATTAGACAAATTACCAGTAATCTAGATAATCTCATCTCATACCAAACGTCACCTTAGTAAAGAGCAATTAAACTTTTATGATATTATTTGTGATATTGATTACTGAAAGTAAAATATAATTAAACTTTAAATATTTCAAATATTGTAGATTATAGATGTAACATCCCGCTTTTTCCCCTTTAGCAAAGATTTCATAAATTAAATAGGGAAACAATCCCTTGCCCAAGCCTTTGGATTAAAAGTGCTTGTAGGGATAATTCTGCTCGTCTTCTTCTAATTCTACAGACACTGAAGCAAATTCTTTTTGTCATCCGAGCACAACCGTGGGTCTAAGGTATCTATAAAATATATGGTTACGGAGGAAAGTTCACAAATACCTCAGATCAACTCAAATCATTGTCTTCGACTACCCGTACGTGGAATACTGCAACAGCAAGCGACCAAACACGATCAAATATAATCACAATTTGGTCCTAAAGGGAAGGAGTAGGCTAAACCATTAGAGATATAAATGTCTGTAGAGTAAATTCTGCTGAGTAAATTCTGCTCAGTTTCGGGAAATTTTGTTGACACTAGAATGAACCCTTTCTGCCGTCTGAACACAACCGCGCGTCTAAAGTATCCGTAAAAGGTACGGCTACAGACGATAATTTATAAATACCTAAATGACCCTAAGATATTACTTAGGAAAAATTAGAAGATCACAAAGACGTGATCAGAATATTTTTAGAACAGCCGTACGCGGAGTACCGAGACCGGAAACGCCAAAAACCTGATCAAAATTGATCTGTCGTAGCCCCTTAATTCTTGGCCACAAAAGTGGCCAAGACACAAGAGGAAATCACGGCTAGGAGGCTGCCCAAGTGGGGTCAAAGGAGTCAAATGGATGGCTAGTCATTAAATGACTCATGAAAATGACATTTCATGTAAAGACAAAATAAGGGCATTTTGGGAATTTTGCCCCAAGGGCAAAATTGGAAAGCAAATTTCGTCCAAGAGGTCTATAATTGCCCCTCAAATCAGAAATTTGGGCAAAAATTGGAAAACCTAGCCAAAGCTCTGTCCGATTACACAATCGACTGTTATTCAGTCAAAACAGAGACCCAGATACTTCCTGTACACAACCTAGTTCCTGTTCTTCAGAAATCCCCTAACCTAAGCCCACGAAGAACCCTCAAAATCCTGGTAGAAAGCTTGAGAGATTCAGCCCAAGAGGAATTAGGAAGCATCGTCGTTGGAGACAAAGCCAAGGAAGCAGCAGAAACCGTCATCGGACGCAAAAAACGTGGGTAACCGACTTATCCACTGTCTATGTGGTTTCATGATTAGATATATATGTGGTTAGGATGTCTTCATGTGACTTTGATGTAGATATAGGTGATTGATGATTGTTTGGACTCGTTGGTAGTGTCTGTGATTCTGTCAGAATTTAGGAACGCCTAAGACGGAAATAGGCATATGACATGATTTTAAAGGGAACTGTATGCTGGGATTTTTATCATGAAAAACTAATGTTATTTTTGGATTCTACACGAAATTTTGAGTGGGGATGTCAAGTTTTATGATTTTTGGAGTCCCCGATGAATTTCTCAGCAAACAGGCAGAAAACGGGATTTTTGTGAAAAAGGGCAAAACGGGAATTTCAAATCTTGGGACTGAAAAACTGGGTTGATTTTTAGAAAATATGGGTTTAGAACTATCAAAAACCTTAAGGTCAAGTCTTGAGTCCATCGGGTTTTTGAGAACAAAAATTCCAAAGAAAACAGGGCGTTTACGGAGGCGAAACGGTAATTTTGGGAAAAAGGGGCAAACTGTAATTTCGTGGAGCTGGGACTAAAATCTGACTTTTTAATCATGAAAAATGATTTTAAGGCTATCAAAAACCTTAGGGTAAGGTCTTGGACCTCTTCAGTTTCTGATCGCTATTTTCTGACAGAAACCAGACGTCTGTTATACTAGTTACTAGTTTCATGTCTGTTTATGTTCAAGAAAGGTTGGAGCATGAATTTATGTTCTTGATATATGTTGAAATGGATGAGGAAAGTAAGTTCTTTATTATTGTTAGAAATTGATGATTTATGTTAAGGATATGTTTAAACATGAGATGTTAAGCTATGAATGTTTTATGTGAATATGTGTTCTACTTGCCAGACGTGTTATGTGCTTCATGAACAGATTTTTAGGAAAGTTTGAAGTTATGAACAAATGATACATATTCAA